>BLKR01011404.1:0-33135 GCA_011170035.1 Teleogryllus occipitalis
AAGAAAAGCGCAAACATCCAGCGGATGAAATGACACGAGTAGTCCAAATTTTGATACGAGAACCACATTTCTGTATGAATCATGGTTATTGAGTTAGACGATAATAAACACAGTAGTGCTCTCGGAACGACCATCGCATGTCGAGTAAGGAAAATATACCACTAATTTTTTTATTTCACTTATTAAAAACGTGAAATACACATGCACATATTTAAAATTGTATTAGAAATTTTGGAGTTAACAATATTAATGCCAAAGTCATTCAACCAGTAATTCTATCTTGAAATGTGCTTTCAAATGCAAAGATGTGGCGAATTCTTACCTTATGTTCGAAAAGAATATTGCCCGCACAATACCTTGCAGTATTTGATACCATTCATGTTATCACACCATTGGGAGGTAGCTTTTTCCCTTTATTTTAAATTTTAAAAAATACTTGAGACTAAAAATTAGCAATATTTACCTTGATATCGATGTCTTCATTCGCTCAAAACAACAATTCAAGCCTAATTAGTATTTGATGGATAAACAATGTTTCACCTGGAGTTAGCCTTGTTCAGTTTATTTAAATTTTAAATTCTCATTTAAAGGTCTATATCTTTTTAAAAATAATAATTCAATACATCTCTTTTTATAAAAAAGTATTTCTAATATTAAACCATCTATTTAAAATGTTTTGAAGTATTTTTTGTTCAAGTGGTATGCTAATTTTCTCCACGCTTGTAGGTGGTACGTAAGATCTGAATAAATGTTGAGACCCCCTGCCGAAATCCTGTTTTACTTATTAATACAAAAGTAGGAAAATTTACTTTACTCTCTGTGACCTTCACACTCCGGGACTGGCGAAACCCTGCGCTGTCGATGTTAAGTCATCCGTGGGAAGACCGCTCCCCTTTCGCAGGACATCCCGTGTTGGAAGCGAGTGCACCAAACATTTTCAACATTTCGCCAGCTGGTACACCACCATGCAAAACCCACATACTTTTCAAATTTTGAAGTGTTATGGAGTTTTAGAAATAGTGTTTTGTAGACGTTTTGCATCAATACCTGCCACGTCCTCCGCGCGGTTTAACAAACGGTGTCATTTCTAGCGTGTACGTTCTTTTACAACTGATGGCAACGGTCATATCTGTTGATCTGTTTTTCGTTTCAAGGGCACAGTAACACGCATTCTTAATCATTCTACGGAAGTCATTAGTAAGGATATCGTCGACCAATGTTTTTTAAGAAGTGTGAAAAATAAACTTACATATGGTGCACTTAATGACATTGTTACACTGTACGTTTTGACACTTTTTTATTAGAACTCGTTATTGTGAAAATTGTGTTTCTAAGCCAGTGAAATGTATTTATTTATTTGTCTCGTATCGAAATAACATTTACGGGAACTCATATCTTTGCAATAATTGTATTTGGATTATTCACGCATGTGTTCGACCTTCTCGTCTTTCCGAAACTCATGTAAAACACGTATGCATGCATGCCCTCCGAGACAACTGACAAGGTAATGCCGCGATGTGATGACGAATCATGCCCTCAATTTTTTTTCATTGAATGTACATGACTTTTTGATCTCATGATGTAAATTTGGGTGCCGATACACACTGCAAATCAATTTTTTAAAAATCCTGAATTTGCGAATTTGCGCTATGCTTTCGCCGGTATAAATATGGCCAACTCTGTAAAGAAGGTCTTGTGATTCAAACACACAGCGGCAGTACCGGACCAATAGATAGATTTGGTGTTGGATGGTCATTGTCAGCGGGTCACAAGACGAGAAGAGAGAGATGGATTCAAGAGAGCTTTTGGAAACACTCCAGATCACTAATTTCTCTAATGAGATCGATACAGCAAACTTAAGTGTCTCCAAGAGCACATGCTTCTCTGCGGTATAGACGCTGCACGAAGAGTATTGGATAATTTCGCACCATATGAGGCAATCAGAATATCCCGCCATCGGCTCAGAGATGCTTCTCCAGCCTCGGCTAAAAGGCATTCGATGCGACTCGTGCGGTAGACGCCTGTACTAATCCTTAGACTTAGAGAATCCTTAAGAGAATTGGATTTAGTGGCCGGAGGGTTGATGGGAGACGCTGACCCATACACTAAGCATCCGTAATCCAAGATAGGGTGGATGATGGTTCTATACCAACGCAAAAGACAAACACGGTCTGCGCCCCAAGAGCTACCAGTAAGAGTGCGAAGGAGATTTAAAGCTGATACTCATCGGCCCTGTAGTTCACGGATGTGTTTTCGCCAGGTTAGACTCTTGTCGAATGTGAGCACAAAGAAGGATACGGATTCAACCAATGGAAGCTGCTGTACGCCATGAAAAATGTCGGGGTGAGTATGGAGGTGATGAATTCTGAAGAAGTGCATGCAGTTGGTTTTTGAGGTAGAGAACTTGAATCCTGTTTCATCGCTCCATTCCTGCAGTTTGTTGAGCACAAGTTGCAGCTGCCTCTCAATAACTTGCCCGCTCCTGGAGGAGCAAAAAATTGCAAAGTCGTCAACGAACACTGATGCCTTCACACGCTCACGGAAAACTGATGCAATACTATTGATAGCAATGGCAAACAGAGTGACGCTCAGAATCGATCCCTGGGAAACACCGTTTTCTAACTGGTGACTAGAGGATAACGCGCCACCAAGGCGGACGCGGAAAAATCTTGATGAAAGAAAACCTACTAGAAACAAAGGGAGCCGTCCCGTAAGGCCCCAAGTATGCAAGGTGCGAAGAATACCGTACCTCCAAGTGGTGTCATACGCTTTCTCTCTATCGACGAAAATTGCTACCAGGTGCTGACGTAGCACGAAAGAAGTGGAAATCTCTGTGGCAAGGGTGACTAAGTAGTTCATTGGTTCACATTAGCTTCCTGAAGCCACATTGGAGAAGTATAAATAGGTTATTTTGTTCCAGGAGCCAGACCAGACGTGTATTTACCATTCGCTCTAAAAGCTTGCACACACAGCTTGTGAGCGAGATTGGGCGGTAACATGAGGGGGTTGTTCTGTCCTTTCCTTCTTTAGGGATTGGGAGAAAAATGGCTTCACGCCAAATCCTTGGTACAGCATGTTCAGCCCAAATCTTGTTGAAAATGCCGAGGAGAAAGCAACGAGCGTTTTCAGTTAGGCGTTTCAACATTTAATTATGTATCTGGTCTGGTCCTGGAGCAGAATCTTTCGCACAAGCGAGGGCACAGGAGAGTTTGTCCATGGAGAAAAAAGCATTGTAATCTTCCTCCACGCGACTCGAGAAGTCTAATTTACAGTTTTCATTTTTTCTTTTCGTTTTTTGAAAGCCAGAAGGTGGTGTACGGAGCTGGAGATGTTCGTAGTGAGAGGCCATTTCTTCAGCAATTTCTTGTGGAGAGGTTAGGAGATTGACATTTACCAGAAGCCCTGAGATAGTGAAGGGAGTCTTACACCGATCTGTCGGACCTTTCTCCACACTACTTTAGGGAATGTACGGCAATAGTGACGAGATGTAAGCTCTCCAGGACGCAGCTTTATTTCCCCGTATCGTTAATCTCGCACTGGCTCGAGATCTTTTATAATTTATTAGGTTTTCCAGGGTTGGGAACCTAAGTTTTGCCAATGCCCTCTTCCGATCACGGACCGCGGTGGCACAATCAACATTCCACCATAGCACAGGGGGATATCATGGGTGGCCCGACGACTTCGGGATGGCAAATGAGGCCGCATGAAGGACGGCGTTAGTAAAATGGGCAACCATAGAATCGATATCATGAGCAGTTTTCCGAAATTCGTAATTCTTTCTTGACTGTTTCCCAATCTTCTCGGTGGATCAGCCGGCGAGGAGAGCGGGCAACGTTCAAGTCGGGAATATCGAGGTTGACCAGAATGGGAAAGTGGTCACTGCCATGCAGGTCGCCAAGGACAGTACACTCGAAGATTGTAGAAATAGAGGGACTACAGAGAGCTAGGTCCACGGACGAGAAAGTGTTTGAAGCTACGGAAAAGTGTGTGCTTCCGCCAGTATATGGAAGAATTAAGTTTTGGTTATCAATAATATTTTCAAGTAAACTGCCTCTCGCGCACTTGTAAACTGCGCTCGCCTTGTGCTATCCCAGGCAGGGTTGTGAGCGTTGAAATCCCCAACAATAAGAAAAGGTGCGGGAAACAGTACATCTTCCAGTTCTTCCAGTGCCACTTGTCCAGGCGGGATATAGACATTGTTTACGCAAGCAATTTCATTTTCGGCCGCCCAGCGTCGTTGGCCCTTGGTCCGTCGTTGGCCCTTTGTCCTTCGACGCCGCCGCTACCGCGCCTGTTTTTCGCCGTTGCTCGGCTACCGCCCCCACGCGCGGGGTCTGCAGAACACTTGTTCGCGAAAGCCGACAAAGACATTTGTCGGCGAAATACAGTGCGCGGTTTATGATTTTATTTCCTCCCAGTCGGCCGCCTGGCCCTTGCGCACCGCGCGCGGCCGACCTTTTGTGCCAGGAGGCTCGGAAGCGCGGCCACCCAAATCGCCCGCACCTCGCGCGCCCCACCTCTCATCTCGGGAGCCCTTCCCACAGTCGGCAAGGGCCAACCCCCTCCATTTCAGACCGCCCTTACGCGACCACCGCGTGGGAGGGGTGGTTTTCTATATATTTCAGTTGTAAGCCACCGCGAGGAGAGACATGTTTTGAGGTTCATTATGTTCAGAGTTCGTATGTTCGGAACTCGGAGGCTCGGATGTAGATTGAGACATTCATCAGTCATGTGAGGCATTGACACACAGGTTCGCGCGAACACTCGCGTCGAAGTGCTTCGCTGGAAGTTGACTGTTGTGCCTAACCACTCAATAATCATCAAGCCGCAACGGCATATATTTCATTAAGGGCTATAGGCTGCCCATCAGCATCATATAGCCATATTGGCATGCTACATCGCTCGCATTTGCTGTCATGACAATTGCGGTACGATAGTGAAAATGAGACCACGGCAGCACACACGCCTGGTCCAGGTGATTGAGTACTGAATATTCGCTCAGCTGGTACAGAGCGACTTGTGCATCACATTCGCATCGCGGCAAGACTCCAGGCTGCAGCACCGGATACAACTGTACGGGTACAACATACAACGCCTCCGTAACCAGGTACGTGTTTCTCTTTCCGAAGGTGCCGAGTCAAGAAAGACATTCATTCTGAAGAGTATCTGTCACAGAATTCACCAATTGTATTGATACTGTATTGTAATTGTAATTCAATTAATATTAATTCAATTTCTTCTCTTTCAATATTTCAGCCGAATCCGTTCATTCCTCCTACGACGTGGTCCTCCAGCCCTTTCTTTTACTAGCCCTCTGGCTACATCCCTGAGCTACCGGAGGCCGATATGTGTGTAATTGTGCCAGCAGCAGAGTCCACGCTGTTGGCTCATCAGCGAGCGTGGCGCCGTGTGAGAGGTGGGTACAGGTGAGTACCGCATCCGCACGCGCTCACACTCACAGACACGCTTACGCATACAGACGTTGCAAATGGTAATAGGCATTGAGCGGAAATTCACGCGAAAGCAAGATATCTGGAGAGTGGTTCGTATGTCTGTTTCTTTCGATACCAGGGAGTTTGTGACATAAATGGCGAGTCTGCCATGGGCGCGGAGGCCGTCGTCTACGTCTTGCCTCTAGCAACAAAAGCCGCGTAGAGAGTGCTCAGAACGGAGATGTGTTTCCTGCAGGCAGATAACCACGGGTCTATGCATAGACATTAACTTTAACTCGTCCAAATGGGTTCGAAAGCCATTTAAGTTCCAGGAAAGGAGAGCCATAGATTCTAGATCTTAGGTTTCTTAGATTCTAGGGTGGATTATGTTTCAGGTTTCTTTTTTTTTTTCTTCGGTTGGAGAGTAATAAGCTGATTCGCTCGGAGTTCCTCGTTCCCTGCGGAGTCGTCTTGACTACTGCTAGAGAGAGTCGCATGAGTTGGGAAACCATGGTCCCTTGAAACAGGAGACCTAGATCTAAAAAATAGTGCCAATCATCCTCGGTCTCTCTTGACGCGTTTGAGTGTTTGTTGAAATATTAATGCTGGTTTCCTTTTTTGTTTCAGATTGGACAAGATATTTGGGATCGGCGTCTCCGTCGATGTCAAAGGACACATGACAGGCAGCATCGCGCACAGAGGAGGCTTTAGGTGTTTGGGTTTCAGAATTTACTTTCTTCTGTTGAGCCACGGTGTCAGCGAAACTTGGGACCATGTCCACGGGGTTTCGCGTCTGGTAACGACGTCGTGCCTCCGGAAACGAGACTTTCTCAAAGACCCTGATCTTCTGGATCTCTCTTTCTCTTAAGAAAATGGGTCACTGGTTAGAATTTGATGGGTGCTTTCCACAACTGTTCACGCACTTTGCCTCTGCGGAGCACTTAGAGTCGTTACAAGACTCCCTTCCACAGTGCATGCAGACTGCGGCGCTGAGGCAGCGAGGTTGCGTATGGCAAACCCTCTAGCATTTAAAACAGCGCAGTGTTTGGAATACACTGCCTGACGCGGAGAATGTAGAAACTGCATATTATCTTCTCTGACAGAGATGGACGGTCAAATATCAGTATCAGCGTTGAGGTAAGGGTGAGAACCCCATTAACTCTCCGCTGAATCCTGTGAATGTCGGACATATCTTATGGCTGGAAGAAGGCTTTCAAGTTTTCCTCCGATTCGGCTGAAACGTCTTCATGGTTCACAACACCCTTGCAGCGGTTTAAAGTGGGGTGGGCGGACACATGCACCTGGAGGCCGGCTATTTCTTCTAGGTCAGTGATTTTGATGATCTGTTCGTCAGGATTCAAAAAGGATTGTACCGTTTCTTTGACGAACCACCGACTGAAACTGGCCAAACTTTTCGATTTCTCTGGAAAGTTTGATCGGGCTGACACTCAATGTTTCATTATAATTTTTACATGACATGACGAGAAAGCGGGGCTTAGTAGGACTATCAGTCATTACAAAAAAAACAAAAAAAACTAAACATTTACCAACAAATCTCTTCCTTATGGAAGAGGGCGGGGGGAAGGTTTTTTATCCATTAAGAGGATATCAGATTCATCCCCGTGGTCCCCACCCACCACGGAGCCCAACAAGGGGACACTATCGGAGTGCCAGGGTTGCCACGGGGATATAGTGGGGGGTTACCACAGCGCTGCACCGCCGTGGATCCCCCCGCTCACCCTGGAGTTCAGTACAAGACCTAGTCCAAGCCGGTTGGTCGGGAGTGGGTTAGCTCCCGACCACCCGTCTAGAAGAGTCCGTAGCCAAAGCAAGTGTATCGAGACCTACAAGGAATGTTCCCCAAAATACGTAAGAGCACGTATCCCTGGGTGCCAAGAAAAAAGGAGCACGAGGAGAGTAGTTGGGAAACAGACAGGCCCCTCAACCGCCAGGACACACACTCCCTCCGACACGGGTCGCTATGCACGGCAAACGCATGGGTGGGCGATCAGCATACAGAGGGAGCCAGTGAAATAGAAGAGGGAGAAGAAAAGAAACCGGATGTTATAGAAGAATGAGAAAGAACAATGGGGAGAAGAAAAATGACTGGTGAAAGAAAGGAATACTTGAGAGCTCTCTCTGCATCCCCCCGTCAGGACGTGGACAAACCCGCCTCGACGGGTCAGTTTTACTCCACTTGATTACTGTGCAATAAAAAACAATGACAATAACGCAGATGACACTGATGCTCTTTCTCTAATGATGGATAACATCGAAACGTCTTACTACAAGGACAATATTTTGTATTACATTTCTGGTTTCATTGTTAGACGTTTAGAGAGCAAGATTTCTTGTTTAGATTGCTGTCACCTTTTGCTCACCAACAATGAAGATTGCAGTCCTTATACTCATTTTACAGACCACATTTCCAGAGGAAAATTAAAAAGGGCATCTAATGACGTCTTGAAAATAATCAGAATCATGTACAAGATGTCGATTCATCGATCTAGACATAATAAGCAGATGGACACTAAACTAATAATTTTGAAATAATGTTTATTTTTCAAGAATTCTATTTTTAAAGGACAAACTTCTAATGATGATTAATAAGACAATCATTTTGTGGGGCTCATTACGCATATAGGGAATCTTTCTCTAAAACACGTGGGCCATAATATAGCAAGAAACAGAACTTTGGAAGCTGTATCGCCAAAACTTGGCTTGAGACAAAAATTAAATAAACTAATTCTTTTCAACAATTTATAGATTGAAACAAAGAATTTTTAATGTATAGAAAGATTTTTTGTTTGGATATTGTTTGTTGTTGAACTGTTTATTTCTATTATATTAATTGTATGTTGTTAACTAATAGTTAATGTCATGTATCTTTTTATTGGTATTTATCAAATGTAAGATATTCATTCTTATAATTGTTCTTATATAATACCAACGAATCCATCAGTTAAGACTGCAAATAATAATATTGCCATTAGAATCGTCATTCTAGTTGAAAATATGGGATGGGAGAGGCAGATGAAACGCGAACGCCACGCGTAGGGCAGAGGGCCTTTTCTTACCGTAAGGTGGGGAGGGGGTGAACCCTTCGGTTCGCCGGACAGTTTCCCTGTCCTTTCAGCAAGAGATCCAGACGGTATATTTGTACGTACATCCATGGCGGGGAGTAGCAGTGCGAGGAGGGGCCGTGCGGGGGAGGGCTGGGATAGAAAGTGAGAGGGGTGGGACTGAGAAGGCAACGGCAGGGCAGGGCAGGGATGTGTGGCGAGGGGCAGTATGGGAATACACTAGTGTACATAGAATGTATTCCTTTTTCTAATGGATAATAATTGTGGTTAATAAATATCTGAGCTACGCAGGACACAAGCTGTTTTCCTGAAGAACAATGCAGACTTCCTAATCAAATGAGAAATAATTGTACATTTTATTACGTCATGTTAATATCATGCCCCGATATGCCGAACGTGTGAAATATCCAAGGAACTACATCTTGATACAACAAAAATTCTACTCTCCCATCTTCTAAAACCTACGAAATGCTATTACCTATTGTGATACGACACTCGTCACCTACAAAATCTGATATCTTAGTCTAGCTTTAATTGTGTTCAGTTACTTTATTTTTTGTTATAATTGAAAATAATAAAGAGAAAGACAATAATGGGACCTTTAATGTGCAAATAAAACTGGCTATTAACAAGGCATTAACAGGGCTGATGACCTATAGAATGACTTGATCATAAGGAGAAAATTACCTAATTTTTCTTACTCAAAAATTTGTATGAAAATTATTATAGAATGAATTTAACACTTTTAAATGCAATTTATTTATGTAAAATTATAATTAATACAAAGTCTTTATTTTAGGAGGAAATGTAATCCTTAGCTCAGATCTTCCAACCGTCAGTTTTCAAAGATCGAGGAAGTTACCGACGATGCGTGTAATTCTGAGAGTTCGAAAACCAATTGCCAGCAGATCATTGCAGTAGTGCATTTCGACAAGAACTGATACAATAAAAACTGTTTGTGTGTCATTGTATATCCATGAAACATTCACTAACACAAAAAGGAAACAAAATGTGTAAACATGACAAAAATAACGCAATTGTCCATACAAATGACCTAAAAATAAAAAATGGCAAAAATGACCCAATATATACATATTTATATCACCTATATGTCACGACAAACATTCGTTTACAAGGTACCTACGTCAAGAATGCAGCAATGAAAAGATATGTCATAAGTAGGGAACGGATTTCCATGTAATTTCATGCTTTTAGAGGGAACTGGATACCTGCATTCAATAATATTTGAGAGATTACGAGATTTTCTGAATGAATTATATTTTCATTTTACGTATTTTTACATATTAGGGTATAATTACATATTTTTACATATTTTACCTTTTACTATATATGTCGTTACATTTTAATTTATTCGTGCGTCGAAACTGAACATTTCAGATGCGCGTTTGCAATATATGTTGCGGAATCAACGTACTTACAAATCAAATGAAATGCTGCTGCGCTTATATGACCCATATCTTCGCCATGATTTGTCAAACATACCCCCCCCCCCACTTGCTGCGTATTCGGAGTCAAAGATGATTTTACGATGAGTACATTTTCGTGAACAAAAGCAATTCCAACAACATGCGTGCTCATTTTTCAAATAGCATATGCCACCATAGCCAAACTGGGAGCGAACACCCGCAAATTGCAAACAAAATCGTTCACATCGAGACCAATCGCATTCAAACTGAAACGACGGCTAAAATAAGTGCATCTATGACGAAAACAGCTGAACTGTTTAACGTTTTTCAAGCAACGATGACCATGGCAATGACAAAAATACACTATGGTAAAACAGAAAGAAGGAGAAACAAGAGGAATAGTGGGCGAAAGCCGAAGTTAACTGACTGAGACAGACGAAAATTAAAAAGGATTGCGGTCAGACAAAAAAGTAAAAATTGCGTACAATTACTGCGGCAAAAGTGACTGCAGAACTCAACACACTTTAATACTGTTTCCACAAAAACAATACGACGAGGTCTTCATAAAGTTAACATTCATGGAAGGGCAGAAATTGCGAAACCGTCCATAACGGAAGCCAACGCAAAGCTGTGAAAGAAGTGGTGCCATGATCACAAAATCTGGACACATAATGGCTGGAAGAATGTGGTTCGGTCCGATTGCTTACATTGTTTCCTACAAACGGCCGAGTTTATGAATGGAGAATCCCAAAACAAGCCAAGAATCCGGCCTGCCTGCTTCCTACAATCATCACGGGGTATGTTCCGTTATGATTTGTGCGGGTACATCGTGGTATACAGCTGATCCGATCATTACCCCGACTCTTACAGCGAATTAATATCTCGACGTCCTTAACAATGAAGTGCTCACAATTACTACCATATTGTTGCCAAACATTGCCATTTTCCAATATGATGTCGCACCCATACACACAGCACAAAAGCACACACACAGCAAAAAAGGGTTAAGGTGTGGTTTGCTGAGCATCAGAATATCAACAAGGAGCGGATTTTGATGACCTAAAACATCGTCAAAAATGATCAATCAAATGCCCTAAGAATGTTTTTTAAAAATCCCTTAAAGCAAAGACAAATGACGTAAATATTTTTATCAAAACCAGTTCACACAAACTCAAGCTGTTATATATGTCACTGATCGATGCTTCTTTCGTTCAAGTGAACGCAGCTTGCAAACGTTTGGTTTGGACCGTTCTTTACCAAGAAATCGCTGTACTAGTCGCGCTACTTTTCTTGACGTCTGAACTCCCTAGTGCTCAACACAGCACGACTCGGTATGATCTGGTCAGAATATTGGTCTCACACGGAACGGAACGGCAAGATTGTCAGGGCTGCCTACCTCTGCTTTCGAATGAATTCTGTTCTCGCGTTTTCGCTGTTATTGTTGTGCCCTGTAATTTATTCGATTCGGATTTTGGTGATTACGATTACGATTCGATTGTTAGAACGTGGGGACATTGTTGATTGGAGGTCTCGCTTCCTTGTGAAAATGAAGCTCTTCATGGAAGACGGGCGGGAAAAAAGTACGTAATAGATGAAATGGCTGCAGGTGCTGGTCACACAGTCATTCGTCTTCCTCCCTACAATTGCGACTTAAATGCAATTGAGCTGGCATGGGCAAAAACTAAAAGGTATTTTACGGAACACAATATATCTGGGGACATGTCAGCTACGCATCTACGTGAATTAACAGTCAGAGGGTTTGAAGCTGTAACTGTTTCGGACTGGGAAGGTTACTGCAACCATGTAAAACATCTAGAAAAAGAATACTGGCAAAACGACGGGATAATGGAAATTGTAGTGAATGACACTGTAATTAATACTACAAATAATTCAAGCGATGATTCACATTATTCAGAAGATGAAAATTAAGTACGTACACTAATATCTTATCTCTTTAATAAGCAATATTATCATTATCTAATTAATTTCATTTGTGGTTGCTATTAATTATGTTATTATTTGTTCTATTTTATCGTCTATAATGTCCTGTTGTACTAAGAGTGAAAGAGGCGTGAATAGTATTAATAATGTTACAGTTGACAACTCCCGTCGAATGTGACGTAGGGAGAAGTCTCCTCTCCCCGCACCCCGCGCTTGGAGATGTCAAGAAAAGTCGCGCGACTAGTATTTAGTTATCACGAAATCGACCGAACCGACACTGGCGTTGATAGACGTCACAGCAACCTGATATTACGTACTTTCAACGGCTGACATTACAATTTTCGAGCAAAGAAATCGATTAGGCTACTCTGAAATTCGGTGGAGAACCGTTTGTTCCATCTCGTAAACATTATTTGAATAAAGTACCATTAAAATTATATTAAATCGATTAAATCAGTGGAGAATGCTTTAAAAATTATGGAAAAAGTAAAAAAATGGCTTAGTCAAAATGACACAAAAAGTTACACAAAAATGGGACTGGAAATTAATGTCGATACTAAAAGGCATTGTTCGAAAGTGAAAAGAAACAAATGACTTTTCATTAAAAACCGCCCCTAAATCATCAAACATCTTCCCTGGCCAGTACAATCGTTAGACCTGAATGTAATAGAACAGTTACGGGGAGTTTGAGATCAGAGAGCTAGGAGATGTCTATCTCCAACATCGTTGCATCAATTGGCGAATGTTTGGTACAAGAACAGGAGAACATTCCACTGGAATTTCTCTCAAATCTACAAAACCTATTCCGCGACGAACTGCAGGTCCGACACATTAAAAAAAATAATATTTTGTACAAGTTAAGAGTTATTACTCTGCCCAATCCCTGAATTTGTGACGGCTAAGAACTATGATATTGCAACTTGCTAAGAATTCCATTTCTTAGAAAACTTCAAACGGAGCGCGTAAGCTTCGTACAAAAATACAAATACCTCCAATGATTGAACATTCGAAAGTATGAAAACTATTTCTGCAATTATATTCAATGTATTTTTAACACTACCCTTATAAAATAAATGAAGAAAGAAATAAGTTTCCCGTCTCAGCACTTGAACCGCTAGCTTTTGTATTACGGCCCAGCAAGTTATCCACTGGACTACAACGAGACGCGGAGCTGTTAAGTACTAATATGATCGAGGCAAGATCGAGGTATAAATATAAACAGTCAAAAATTGTAAAATTTAAAATTTGCAGATGACACGGTACCGTTCTCACAGTCAGCAGCAGAAGTCGAAACTATGTTCAAGGGGTTAAAAAAAGTTAAGGGTGAAGAAGCAGGATTTCTTATGAACATTAGCAAAACAAAATTAATGATAAATAGTAATGAAATTCAAATAAAACCAGGTCCAGACAATTATGTTCGAGAGAGAGTCTGTATGTAAGTATGTAAGTGTGTGTGTGTGTATATATATATATATATATATATATATATATATAGCTTCATACCAAAACAGTAAAAACAAAGAAGTTAATTCAAGAATATCACAAGCTTGGGCAAAGTTTTGAAGGCTGGATGGACAAAACACAAAAGATAACAATTAAAAAAGATATCGACAGTTGTGTTCTCCCTGTATCCATTTTAGGCGCTCAGACAAGGTCAATAAGCGAGCAACAAAAAGTATTACAAGTAACTCAAAGAAAATGGAAAGGAAAATATTAAAAATATCGCTAAAAGACCACGTATAAAACATGGAAATCAGAAGAAAAACCGAAGCAACAAATGCAGTACACTGTGACCAAATTACAGCGATGGACGATAGTAAGGATGGGATATGACCGCTGGGCGCACATTACGAAGGTCTGGGATCCGAAGATCGGCAAACGGCGGGCAGGAAGACCTAAAACAAGATGGGCAGACGAACTGAAGGAAGTAGGTGCTCTGTTGACCCGAATTGCAAGAAACCGAGTAGAATGGAAGAATTATGAACCAACAAATGAAACACTATTAATAAATTAAAATAAGACGAAAATGTGTGAACTTAGTGTTAATCTAATTATCCCCCAATCATCTAGCTCAATTGTAGGCCTTCAAATTAATGAAAATTTCAGTTCCATCCCATTCCAAAAAATAATTCCACGATTTAACTCAATCACACAGAAAATAGTAATATTTCCAAAAATGTACATCACATAAAGATCTAAAAATAAATGTAAGAAAAATAAGAGAAAAAATATCTTCAATAATGTACTTGTAGGAGGGTTGTAAAGACACTGAAATGTTTCCACATTTCCAAGTTTTTCATAATAATCGAATCTCAGCAATTTTGTAAGTGCATTTTGCTCGATTCAAGCGCAACAATTCGGAGCCTTTTTGAGAAAACAAATGTCTGAAACTGCGTGTGAAACAATTAGAAGAACCGTTTCATATTCGCAGCGCTTCGATACACGAGGTCAAAGTGACACTTTCGGATGGGAATTCTTCATGGGCTGCTAATTTCAGAGTATATAATATGAATTTCAATTTAATTAATAAAATACAACTTTGGATGCGGATTCTCATTTGGCTCCTAATTTCAGAGTATATAATATGAAGGGTTCCACAAAACGATCTGGTCGAGCTTATTTTGACGCACCATTAAAGTTCGCGGGTGACGTTTGACATCAATGCATGAAACACCAAGGTCTGATCTTTTTGCTTTTGGTTTTAAATGAAAAGTAATAAGGCATTCTTAAAGAAATGTCATTAAAGTGTTTCGTTCAATTTTTGAGTTTGAGTTTTGGTGCATTTTTACTTTCTCGCCTTACTTCCTAAGAGATTGTAATAATGCGTCGGAGAAAGCAGATTTTTCGACATAATTTTTATTGCTGGGCCCTGATAACGAAAAATTAGATAAATAGTTTTCTTAAACGCAGTAAGGTTATTCCTCTAAGACATTATGTAGTCAGAATCAACATTTTGTGGATCCTTGATACCGAAAAATTAGTTTACAGTAAAACGTCTATCGGTTCGTTCCTTCGTCTCTGAACAATGATAGTTAAATCTTGAGTAGGAATTTCACCTAATTCAATTGATTCTCCCAATCGATCTGGCTGGTGACGCGGCACCTCGAATTTGAAACCGATGTTTAATTTGGGGAAAGGGATACTTTAGATGAAGCCTCAGGGAATTTTCAAATTATTCTCAAAAATGGCTCCAAATTTATTTATTCAACTTTGTGCTTGAATAGCGTGAAGGATGTGTAAAGAAATGGCACAGGTTTCAGATTCGTAAAAAAACCTTAATTTTCGAAAATTGCACAAGTTCAAAAATTTTCTGGAGTCTTCCTACAACTACAGTATTCAAGACAGATTTTTCATCTGAATAAAATCTGTTAAACAACAATCTTTCAATGAGAACATCTTCATTTATTTCAAAATATGGATAGTTTATAAATAGTTTTACATGATATAAAGGCAATTTTAAAAACAAGGTTTTCTCAAAAGAGGCACCATTTTTTAAAAAAACTTTTTGTACGGATAGTGCTACAAGCATTTTTTGTAATAAATGACTCACGCCGTTAATATTTACATTACGGACATTTTCTAAACATTATTGAATTTGTGAGTAGTAGTGCTTCAAATGATTTCAGCTGAAGTTTATCGAAAATTCAAAGTTTTCTGTGAAGCTCATCTCAACATTGCGCATTTCCTGAAATGGTCAAACATTTTCTCAAAACCGCTCCAATTCTTTTCTTTGAACTTTTTTAGACGAACAGAGCATTTCACTGAATTATAAGACATATGCCATTTTGGTATCACATGTGCCATTTTGATATCTTTTGGTTTTCAAAAATTAAATACTGGATATTTTTAACAAATATATCTCGTTTCTATATTTACATTGCGGGAATTTTCAATACATTATTGCAATTGTGAACACAACTACTTCAAATGACTTCTAATAAAGTTTCTCGAAAAGTCGGAACCTTTTCTGAGAAAATTAGCTCAAAAGAGCACATTTTCAAAAACGCTCTAACGACATTTTCTCAAGAACGTCGCCAAATGTTTCTGTGAAAATGTGCATAAATGACTTTTACTCTTCAGCAATATTCTTAAAGATATATTTCAATTCTGTAAGAGGACCTAAAAAATAAGTGTGGAAAAATGTTTTGGGCGCCGATGGCAGCTGGGAAGAGTGGGGCAATACCGAAAAGCTAAAGTCATTAGAAAACTAGGGCGAGAACGTTCGTGCCATTCCGAAGTATCAACTTTTCATTTATTAATATTCTGTATGAACACGGTGAAAAGTTAAACCAAAAAGCAAAAGACCGGATAAAACCTGAGACATAATGGTGTGAACATTATGTTATCCGTCCTATTTAATGACTTCTCAAGATAGGCCCGATCAGATTTGGTGGCACTTTTACATTTATATCAAGATGTAATTAAGAATCAAATGAGAAACCGCGTCCGATAAGTTCTTCTGCCTTAGGCAATCAAAGTCGGTGCTTCAGTAGGCATTTATGCACTTTCCAGTGTCAGTATTGCATACAGTCACTACATCTGCATGGATTGTGCGGCATTCGCCTTCCCGCCCTCCTGTTGTACGTTGGCCCCGTGAGCCACTCACTACCTTACACTGCGGTTGACGCATGTGAGCACCTGTCCTGTAATGAGGTCCAGTTCCGTAGCTGCATTAGTGATGTGACATCGATGCTACTGAACATAGGTTTTCAAAATTTAACCATCGATGTTAATACAACCAGCAAAAAACGTGTTTTTTAAACTCGATGTTTTAAAGGTTGTTAGTAACATTAATTTCAGATGCAACAAAATTTAATTTGAGTGTGGCCATATTTATTAATTAGCAATTAAGTTTTCGATGAAGATCGTGCAAACAATGATCTGGTTCGAACACACAAAATGACATCAGTTATTTAATTTTTTACTTTTACAAAATTGTTATTATGGCAATGTTTCCTTCCCAAAAAATTGAAAACTTAAAAACGTCGAGCACAAAACCTCGATAGTAAAAAAAATCTGCTTTAAGATATCGATGTTTATATAAAAAAAATTGTTGTTGCATCACTATGCTGCATATGCGCTCAGAATCCGATGAGCTGTGTGGGAAGCTTGAATTCAGACATTAAACAAGTTGTGCAACGCAGAGGTCGACATCATTTAAACGTCCTTGAGTTACGTTGATTCTCTTGTTCATGTTTCATTGTATTGGCCTTAAAACATGTATAAACAATTCAGCCAGATTCCATTGTTCATTTTACCTTATACCTGCAGTATTAATATTCCTCGAGATAAATGGTGTGTACAACATTAAATTTATCTGTGTGACGTCTTCAATCATTTGCCCGCCATTCTATGGCCCGGAGCGAGTTAAATTCTTTACTATCTAGACAGGTCCGTCACCCCACGCTAGCGCCTAAATCGTTCAGCTGATGTTCTCCAAAATTCATATCCCTCAGTCGATCTTGATGTCGCGGCCCCTTGAATTTGAAACGCATATTTTAATTTTGGAGGGTACTTTACATAACGCCCCCGAGACGTTTTCAAAAAATGGGTCCAAATTTTTTATTAAATTTTGTTGTCAGATAGCGAAAATGACGCTTCAGAGAAAGGTGCTAGTCTCATTTTCGTTGAAATCTCAGATATTTTGAAAATTGCAAAAGTGCAATTTTTTTGGGCGTCTTCCTACAAATATAATATTGAAGATGATTTTTTCCTTAATAAAATCTATTCCTTAAAGGCTGATCTTCAAATAAGATCATGCTCAATGTTCCGAAAATAAATAGTTTTCGTATAATTTTGTTCGAAATGTAGGAAATTTTTGTTTATTTCAACTTTTTTTCTCAAAAACCGCTACATTTTTTCTTTAAATTTTCTCCCAATATGTAATAATGGACAGTACAAAACGTGGTGCTAGTTCCATTTTCAGCTCTCTCTCTCTCGCTATATATATATATATATATATATATATATATATATATATATATATATATATATATATATATATATTTATTTATTTTACGTCAAAAAAAAACAGAAACTGCGTATGACGTGCTATGGGGAAAAGTGAATTGTGTGCACATTTTCAAAATTCTGTGATCCCTACACTAAGTCATATACTGCTTAAATTTTGAATTTTTGAAAGGGAGAAAAAAAAAACTCCCATGTAAAAAAATCTATTTTCAAGGGTAAATAAGCAATAAATTTTGAATTTTGAAAGGGAGAAAAAAACAACAAAAAAACTCCCATGTAATGAAATCTATTTTCAAACATAAATAAGCAATAAATTTTGGCTCTTATTACTTCCTGCCGCGACAACATGGACACGATAATTTGAATAATTGTATTTCCCACTGAATTCTAGAAGACGTGCACAGAAAATGAAGCTACATTTATGTCCAGAAGCAAAACAAGGGGCCATCTCAGCATTTGCTCAATGGATCAGGGAAACTGGACGAAAAACCTGATCGAGATGGGGGTCATTGACCCGGAAGCTGTTGTACAATTGTTGTTACAGGTTATTTATACTCATTTATACAGTCCAAATGGTAAATATATATATATATATATATATATATATATATATATATATATATATATATATATATATCCGCTTTCTTCGGAAATTTCAAAAAGTTAACATTTGAAAACTACTATATGGAAGATAGAGATTGTCTTAAACAACATTCAAACATTAAACATGCACATCTGTTTGAGAAAACTAGTAGTTTTCGCGAAATTTCTGCTTGAAATTAATGAAAAATATACAATGTCCAATAACGGGTCACGAGAAAAATCCTCGGAGAATAGGAATGGTTCAAAAAGATATGATAAATAATTTAATTTTAATTATAATTTACTATTGAAGATTCCAATGCGCTATGAAAATCCCAAATGACCGTATGATGCATTGGGCAACAACGCAGCGATGGCTATTTGAGTTCATTGTTGAACGGCGACATGGGAAACATAAGGTGGTTTTATTTACTTAACGTTAGTGTTACTACGTTCTATAAGATGATATATTCAACTTCATTAAATTCGGGAAGAATGTATATATAGATATGCAAAAGGTAATGATACCGTTTCAAATGCTTTCATAACGCAATATATTGAATGGCCTTTAGTTTTGGATGTTCAATTTATTTGTGGTGTGGACAATTTTGATGTGAAATTATCTTTGCTTGCCTGTACGATGAACTAGAAATCATGCGAACAGTTACAAATAACGCGAGAAATTATGTGCTGTTGTAGCACCGCTATTTTCAACTACGAAAACTTGTTTCCCCGTTAGATCCTCACTAGTTCTCTTCCTGCTAGATATCTACTGTATTATGACGAATATTTAAGTTGCACATTTTTTTGTAGGTGTGTGTTGGAAATTGGATTTTATTCGTATTAATTAATGAGTTTGTGCCGTCCAAGATGACATTCAACTTATTTTATCACAAAATTTTATTATTCTTGTAAATTCAAAATCTGTATTTTCTGTTTCTTTTATTTTAAGTGTATTTTATGTATTGTAGTTTATACCTGATGAGGCCACTATGTGCCCCGAAACATTGTAAATGAAGTTTTGTGATTGTTAATTTAAATATCTAAAATATAGAGGTGTTGCAGAGTATACGTTACGGAGAAGGAAAACTCGAAGTACATTTTCATATAAATTATACTATAATACAGGGCGATCATCTCAAACATGCCGGTTGCGCGGTGATTTCACCTCAGCGGACGAGGCCACGGGTGCCGAGAAAATCGAGACAGGGCAGTCCGTAGAATCGCGGAAGAGGAAAGGCGGCTTTTCGCTATCGGAAAATTTAAATTGTGCTCATTACAGTAGATGCTGAAACTGCTCATCGCGGATCTGATACATTCTTGACAAACAATATAAACAAGTTACCGTTCACTCGGTAAAGGATATCCTGTGGTATTGCAGAGATCTATTCCTGTATATTGTGCCTGAATTCTTCCATGTGGGGATTCGTCGCATACATGCGATCTTTCAGGAATCCCCAAAAGAAAGAAATAGCACGGGGTCAGTTCAGGAGAGCGTGCAGGCCATGCCATGAACGATAATCTCCATAAACGGCATGTAAACTCTGAAGAAAACTTAAGCAGTGAGCGCGTTTGCGGAGTTGAAAATGACCGAAATTACGCTCATTTGTCAACATTTAGAAGAAAGGCTATAGGATATGATGCACATACTGTTTGAAACATTTTACGTACGTCTCATACACAAACGCTTTCTTTTTGTGAGAACTGCGAGCGAGCCATCACAAATCGACTATTCAACAAGACTGGAAAGCATGCCTTTTGCAGGGCGAGACCTTGAAACACACTCGTACGCGTCGTTCCCAGGGGAATTCTGCGCACCGTTCCCGACGAGTGATGGTCTGTCGGTCGAGCACAATCGCGGCACACTAATAAAAATAGTTGCATTGTAGATTTGGCATAGTAAAATTATGGTTTGTTTAAATAAACATTTTCCAAAGAAATGCTGTTTTTTTTCTGAACTCGAAGATTCTCATTCAGCCATGTGACCACTGTTCCTACGGTCCCAAAAATATCTCCTACCTCCAAAAATATCTATACCGAGAACAATATACTTTCGCAATTCTGGTACATGATCACTAGACTCTCTTTTTTTATTAAAAAAAATAAATTAAACTAACAATATCACGGGTACACAATGTTTGCCTCTTTTTTTTTTGAAGTTCTGTATATGAAATAAAGAATTGTTTTATTTTTACCATTTGTTCTAACACAGTACCACAACTTCAATATTCATCAACCTTTTGTATGTATTATATACATTTTGATTTTAATTCTTTGCTGGTGGGCTGATTGTACCACCCTTGAAATTCTTTGTCACCATAACAATAAACCCTCTGAGGTTCGACTTAACATTGTCACAGTTCTGCTGTATATATCCACTCGCTGTTTAACTTCTCTAAACCCAGTCAATTTTATTGAATTGGAATGTGATACATGCGTACGTCGTACTTCTAGAACACAAAGATGAATGTAGTAATTAGTTTTAATAATGACCATGTTTGAGGGGCAATGCTTATTATGTTCGGTTCAATTACAGTTACTGGATATTTAACTGTACTTTTCTGAGTTAGTTTTGTACAAGTGAATCATTTTCGTAAAATGAGTCAATGGAGAAATAATGTCAGTGGAGTAAGAAGTGAAATAAAATGTTTAAGTGATAACTACGTCTTTTCAATTGAAAATACATAAAAGTGGTATGATTTCATTAAAATGTAATTAGGTTTACTAGTGATAAAATATTTTTTGAAGAGGGGAATATTTGCCCACTGTTGGTCATATGCGGAGTAGAAAATACCTTGGACTGTTAAGGTTTAAAAACATGGGGGCACTAATAAGTTAAAATAGTACCGTCGAAAATGAACAGGCGGGTACTCAAGCTTGGCGGTGATAAATTACGAAACGTAGTTGTTTACCACATGAGCTACGCTTTCGGATGGTGAACACTACTTTCCTGTAATTTAAAGAACTTTGTTATAAAGAATTGTCAAAACCTCAGGAATTAAACTATATTGACGGTATATACCAGGGGTTTTCGAACTGTGTTGTGGCTCCCAGAGGCCTTTCGGTAGGGGCGTCGCGGTGATATATTAAAAATGATCTTTAGATTTGTTTTACTCTAATCCTTGTGTCATTTATGCATTTTCTACTGTCATACTATATATTAGTAAAATAAATCATATACATTACAAAGTAATTGTGGATTAATTCAACCTGACAAGTTCTTTACCAATATAAGCCTATTATGTCATTTACTCAATTGTTGTGAATATTAAGTAGGTCTATATTAACCCTTATATTTGGAACTTATTGTTACCAGAGAAAACGGGGAAGTTGTTTAGGTCATGGGAGCTGTGGCCGAAAAAAGATTAAAAACCCCTGGTATATAACACGGACCTGTTGAAACAGCGTTGTACTAGTTTCCTGAAAGCACATATCATTTGGAGACATACAGAAGCGTATCGTTAATATACGCTTTCAACAATCTTACACATAAACGTGTATAAGTCGCGTGTTTTGGAAGAGTTTCAACTCATCAAGAGCAATATTTTTTTATACTACGAGATTTGACAAATTAAAGAACAGGAACACTGTTCTACAGTATTGTACATTTTAACTACTGCGCAGGCTCATTTACTTCACGTCCAATTACTCTTAAGTTGCTTGCCTCTTGACGGCTTTTCTAGGACTACGTACCTGCAAGTGAAGCGATGTAAACACTTTCAAACAATACAGAAAATGATTTACTTCTGTATGGACAAAGCACAAGATGGAAAAATCTTTGATTCGTCGCCATATCTGATAGCAAACTTAAAAAGGACCCAAATGTTTTCAATTCCATGTGAATGAAGCATGTTCATTCAGGCGTGGGGTTCAAATATAGATTTCGCTTCCATGCATATGAAGCACTCTCCGTCGGTGAAATGAGTAGTTTTGATTATTAAGTACACAGTATTTGCACATCAGCTCGGCAGATATTACAACATACACCAGTGCGCACATAAACACTACACGGTACTAACACGTGTTTGACACATCTTTTGCATGAAAATCCCAATTAACACACCTAGGAAAGACACTAGACCAATCGACCAATCGACACTCAAGTGACCTCAACTACTTCATAACAATTGCACGAGATGCTGGTTTCCATCGTGCGAGGCCACACCTGTCTCGTCTCGCGCTCGGGTGAAACTGATCGATTTCCGCGGTGCGCAGTAAGCTCTGGGAGCAGAACCGCCAGTTGGTTTGTAACTCGCGCAACAGTGCCTGTGGGACAAATATTCTTGTCCGTTAAGTGAGTGTTCAGCATACACTATTGCCAATAAGCGCCTAAGCAGATTAGGGAGTGACATTATGGTGCTAAGCAAATACATGCAAAACCCTGTATTTTACCAATGTCAGAAATTAGGAGGAACGCGAAAGAAAGTGCACGTTACCTCTGCTGACACGGGTACAAAAGACTTCTAGGATAGGCAAGGCGGAAAACGCACTCAATCAAGAAAAATATGGATTCGCACAAGCACTATTTTGTCTAAACTATATGCTAGGAAGCTCAAATGTACCAATAATAGTCCATAGTATGGAATGTAGAGCACTACTACGCATGAACTAGTTTTGGGGTTTCCTAGAGTTTGTGTGTGCTTTCTTACAATAGAATCAACACTGTTTTATAGAATGAAATGCATGCAATGCTTATGCTTTGATTTATTTCTCTTAATGTATAAATTAGTTCATCTTCCACTTTTGAAAGTACAATGTATTGTGATTGTTAACATAAATTTTCCTACCACATCCTGCTCATTTCAACAATGACTTTTCACCAAATGTGCTTTCCTTATTCACTTTCATATTGGGTGATTAGAATTTTTCAAAATCGATTATCTAAAATCACAAAAGAATTTCAATCAAATGATAGTACAATTATTGAACTGCCATCAAACAAAAATTATCTATTTTTTCAAACGTTAATTTCATTTTAATTTTAGCAGCAGTTCATATCTGATGAATTAAAATGGGTGGTTGCTATTTGCACTTGTTTCAATCAGTATCTGTCAAACCACTGAATACTCAAAGACAAACTCTCATTTGATAAAATAGCGTTCAGTGCATCTTTATTCTAAAAATATACATTTGCAAGACCTGGTCTTAGAGCAGGTTGCATTATCATCAGGTTGCCCATCTTCATCATTGAAGGTTTGCATACTAGCATATGAAATGCAGCATGTGTGAAATAAAAGCAAAATTAAATTTTCAATTAAGCGTGAACTGAACTAATAAATTTCGCAAATACATAGCACACACATTGGTAAACGGGAAAAATGAACTTATATGATAGAAGCAATAAACAGAGAATGTTTCAATCGAAATATTAGGATTTTCTCAATTTCACAACAAACAAAAACAAAAAACTGTAAATATGCAAGGCTGATACCAAAAGGCTATTTTATTTTATTTATTTAATGGCACTTACTTTTCTTGACTAATTTTCACCAAACACTCGCTACTTTAAATCACTCTACAACACTAAAAAAAAATTGCAGTTTCTTAACAAGGAAAAACACATGCTATCATCAGTGAATTCTAATATTCTGAACAAAAGAAAATCTGAAAATGTGATCTTTTCTGTTGAGAAGTGCTTTCTCAAATTGCAAAATTTCAAGGCCTTACTAGAAAAGTAGTGTTTAAATTTATTTGCAAGGTAAGTACCATCAAATTGACATTAGAAGACCACAAATATTTACTGAAGATGAACGTTCACAGGGGACTTAAATGAAGAAGACACTTCACTTTTCCAAAGGATTCTCATTACAAATGGACAATTTTCAACTGTACAACAGTAGGAACTGTAAGATGATAAATTCAATTAGCCCTCCCAACAATGCATACAGTTGAAAGATGATTTGGGAGCCAGTTAAATAGAAATTAGCATATTATGAATACCTAAATATAACAGAGTCCTTCGTTTTGAGTAGACTGATAATCCAGAAAGCGATGAAGTATTGGGTCAGGACAGACAAGAGATACCCTAAGAGGTGGCACATGTTAAGAGAGCTTCACAGATGAGATGATGACTGAACAAATATAATTGGTATTCCCACTTAAAAATAATCTTGATTTGATTGGCTCCAATTTACTAACGATAGAAGAGGATTCTAGCAAGATTGAGGAAGCTATTCCACAAATTATTATGGACTCTGCCAAATAAATTTGACGAACTTCATAGGATTCCAAACTCAAAATACCGCCTGTTATACAAAATGTTAAAAAAAAAATACAACTGTTTTGGCTTGCAAATCCTACTGGAGGTTTCTTCTATCCCTGACACAGATTCGGATATTAGTACACATGAGAATCGCCAGACTTAACATTGTTGTAATGGGATGCAAAGATATACTATACAAAATCCTAGAATTAGAGGTGAACCAGTTACATAATTTACAACATTATGAAACATTGTAACATCCAGTTAAGTTATGCTCCCAATATGATGTGTAAAGAAATGCATTTGTAAAAAATATTAGTATAAAGATTCTAAAAACTGAAAGAGCAAAGGAAATGTAATCTTTTGTTTTATTTCATAAAGTCCAGCCGTACTACACGTATCCTCTCAGAATAGTAAATTCCAGATGTTGCCCTGTGAGAAATGTCTTATGTTATGGTGACAATTATAAATTTATTGTTCCCCTTTATATTGCAGTACTAATTCTCTTTTTCTATGACCTATCAAAACAAATCTCACCAAAATTATCAATCCAGTTATCCTATTATGAATTGTATGAATTCATAAAAGGCTTCCTATTCCAAAATTGTTAACTCGTCAATCAAATTGATAAGTTTATTTTTATTTCTTGAATGTTATTGAATTTCCATAATATCTCTGACCACCGAATAGTTAATGTTAAGAAGATTCAAGGAATGAAGATAGGTTATTAAAATGTTATCAAAATTTAATTGAACCTTAAGAACAAACTTTAAGGAACACTGCACGTTTACAAAACCAAATTTCAATTTGCATTAATTAAGCCGCCAAATGAAACAGACACTTATACCAAGTTCTCTTAAAGGTTCAGTCAACAGCTGAAAAAGAAGTACCACATTAATGGAAAGTCCGGGGCGCTTTTCAATTCCATTTACCAACATGTTCCACTTATTTTGTTTAAAAATTTACTCGGTGCTGTTTTCATTTTAAAAAATGTGATTCAATAAAAATAGCAGAGTAACTAAATATGAATAGTATTCATGATCTTGATATTGCCACCTTGAATAGTTATTTTCTGCCCTTTTATAACATAGTACTACAAGTGTGGGAGGCATTGTTCAATAAATCTACTACCAATTCGGAACATGTTAAGGAAATGTAATTTTAGTAATATTCATGTTTTATTAGCTTTGCTCTTTCAACATTTCACAAACGACATTTATACAGAGCAATTTTGAGTAACTGTTTTGTCTTCCATGTTGTTTGCTCGTGTGTTTCATGTCTTTTAACTGTTGTGAGTCAAAATGATCATGAAACATTAAAGTATACTTTTGTAAAATAAATTAGTATTAAAAAAATTTGTAAATTACTTAAGTAATATATTATGTATTATTGGAAGCATTCTGTATTTGTAAATGTTTGTGATTTTGTGTAGGTTTGTACAATTTGAATAAATAAGTATTAACAAATATCTTTATATATATACACACACACACAATGTAATGCAGGTATTATCGATAGTGTTTTGTAATAATAAATGTTTGTGGTTAATATGCGTGCTTCACATAGAAATTTCTAATAGGCAAATCCTTTAAAAAGAATAAAAATGATTTGAATTGAATAATCTACCCATTTTATCATTTACCAATTCTGTAATTACTAGATACCTCAAAATATTTTACTTCACTGGCCTTGGTGGTCAGCCATCTAAAATTTGTTGTATATGCCTGTTTAAATCACCAAGAACCTTTATGGTTTGTATCCATTAACATTTTTTATAGTAAATATGTTTTTAAGCAAAAATAAAAGTATGCAAATGACTACATTTTTATGCCCCAAACCTCAAAAACATGCAGAACTTTTTCTTTCTCAGAATCAATATTTCGCAATGAAGCAAAAAATTGTAAGTTTCTAACAGATATGACCATTTACAAACAACATACAATTGCAAGAACTTTCCAGCTTTATTGATGACTAAGGCATCACTTTTCTGGTGCTGCTTTCCCCAAAGGGTTCAAAATAGTACACTAGCAATGTGATGAGCTTACCCAGCATACAGCACCATCACAAAAATTTCTATGCAAGTAATACTATTACCAAACAATTTCACGACTATTTAGGTCACCGTTTGGGCTTTGACTTTCCCTTCATCCCCAATAATTGGCCACCTCCAGTAAAACTTTTCTTACTCCCACTTCCTGAATTATCATACAATTCCAATAATTCACTGGTACTGATATTACACCTGTTAACATGAACAACACTTTAATAAGGTTCTTAACTTTAATAAAATGATTATGAAAGAATTCCAGGAAAGTTTTAAGATGTAAAACAAACAAAAATTATTTCGACAATAAAGAGAAGACTTAAGCTAAAACCTTCCAATTACTCCTATTGATAAAAATATACAATAGTTAACATGATTTACACGTGTCGCTACTTTGCAAAGTAATAAATCTGTGTGCGAAACCTGAATACAATCATAGTTACTTAAATACTAATTTTGAGTTTCTACATCCTTTTTTATAAATCTACACACGAAAAATCATTAAATATGAAAAAAAGAATTAATTATAAGAAGTAAATATAAATACTGAACAAAATACCTAATGAATACAAATTTTTTAAAATAAATTTATGACGAAAAAATTTTACAGTGAAAAAGAAAAGAAAATTTACATTTCTTATTTTGATTAAATTAGGTATTCAAGCAATTGGTGTAGAGTATTAATAATTCTACCTTCTAAATTTATAAGCCACCTTCTCAGTGTTTTTCGATACTTTCGTCTATCAATATTACAATCTTTCAATTCAGTTCACCACAAATTAAACACTTTTCGACTGATTTATAATGTGCTCCTGATAAAATTCTCCCCTATTCAAAAAGTCAAGTTTTTCTCTGGTAACAAGGATGCCACCATTCATAGCTGAGATATAGAAAAAATTATTTGTGGAGTAATGAAATTAGAATTAAACAGACTTTTTAGTACACTTTCAAATGACCCATAGAATGCCTGCCATCTCCACCAACATAAAATGGCAAAGCAAACTAAAAACATGATGGAAAGACTGCAGTGTGTGAAAAGCAGATCACTATTTACTGATTAATGGCATACACTGAGCACAGTCATTAGAGAAAACATGCTTAACGACCTCCCTTTCTCAAGGCTTGTTGTCGCTTAATGATTTGCCTTTGCCACTGTAATTGTAATGTAAGGGTTAATCCTGTGGAGTGAATGAAGAGAAATAAAGGATTATGAATGATCCAGAATAGGGTTTAACTTCCACCTACAAAAAAGGATCTATATTATAATAATAAATATAACAGTAAAAATTATATTATTAATACAAGGGAAGGCAATTTCAGAAGGCACCCACATCTGGGATGAAACTATTACAAACTCAATGTACCTTTCTCTGGAACACTGCAATTCAAAACACGTTTTTGCCTCTGCCACTTTCATAAATCAATGAACATGTCATTTTAATTCTCAAATAATGGCACTGTAAGTGAAAAATTATATTTCCCTTTTAAGTAAAAACTCAACTCCGCCTACGGTGGGCGCTGAGTGGATTGAGTAGCTCAGTAGCCGCCGTTGCCGGTCCCAAGCCCGGGTAAAGGAGGAGGGTTGGAGCAATGGGCCTGCAACCCATTCTTTGTAAAAGCTCTCTGAGGTGCATTCTCCCCAATACAAAAGCCTCGGATACGGACAGTCAACCAGAGACAACTTTGGCTACGGAAAAGGACAACCTCAATCGGTACATGGAATGTGCAAGGTTTGAGACCGAAACAGACAGAAGTTGTGGCAGAAATAGATAAATTGAAACTGGATATTGTGGTCCTAACAGAAACCAAGAAGAAGGGGTACGGAGAAGAAGTGCTAGGAAATCACATTTGGAGTGGAGTACCAAAATCACAATATGCAAAATCCGGCGTCTCGATACTTATTAATAATAAATACAGAAAACATGTAACAAATTTTGAACAAATAAGTGAAAGATTGATCAAAGTCGAACTTAATATTCATTACCAATGTACAACTATCATTGGAGTATATGGAGTTAATGACAACGCTTTAAGTGAAGAAAAAGATGCTTTCTTTAGTGAGCTTGGTGATATTATAGAAGTAGTGAGCAAGCAAGTTGAACTAATTGTCATTGGAGATTTGAATTGTAGAGTTGGACACCACGAAAAAGAGGTAGTTGGCCCTTTTGGAGAAGATGTGGTAAACGACAATGGCAACAGACTTATTGATCTATGTAGGGAGCAAGAATGTGTTGTAACAAATACTATGTTTCAACATAAGGACATACATAAATTTACATGGGAAGAACCCACAAGACAACGTAAGTCTATTATAGATTTAATGATAATGAGGAGGATAAGACAAACATTATTAAAGGATGTGCGGGTTTATAGACAACCTGAATGTGCCAGCAACCATCACATGGTAGTGGGAAAGCTATGTTATACGAATGTAAAGAAAACTGCTCCAAAAATAGACAATGAGCTTATAGAGAACAAGGAATCTATATTCAAAACAGACCTCTTGAATCAGTATAGTGTCAAAATGCTCTACCAAAATAGACTGAGAAACAAATTAAATTTGGAAAAGGATGGCAATTCCACAGAAATGTACCAACACTTGAAGGAGAGTATTTTGGAAGCAGCTAAGGAAGCTCTTGGGGAAGAAGAAAGAAAAAGAAAATACACAGAAAAGTTTTCTGAGAATTTAGAAGAAATGATTCAAGAGGAGAAGAAGAAGGCATATATGAAATGGTTAAATGATAAAACACCAGAGTCAAGAGAGAAATATGTTATGATTCGACAAAAAGTTAAAACAGGATTAAAAATGGAAAAAAATGAACATTGGGACAGGTTATGTACATACATCGATGGAACTGTAGGATACAATAAATCATCAGAAGCCTGGAAAATTATAAATAAAATTAGAAGAAATAATGAGTGTAAAAGCATAGTACAAAGAATTCCCTCTCAAAAATGGATACACCACTACTCAATGCTTCTACAAGAAAACAGACCACAATGTGAGGGAGAAGAAGAAATAAGCGATGTGGGGAAGAGCAATTTTGAAATAACTGAGGATGATATTAAGAAGGCACTATGCAAAGCAAAAACCAATAAAGCCCCAGGACCTGGGAATATAAGAATGGAGCTCCTGAAATATGGTGGAGACGTGGTTGCCAAATACCTAAAGAAAATGTTCAATAAGATAGAAGTAGGAGAGGATCCACCTGTAGAATGGAACATATCCTACATCTCTTCTATATTTAAAAAAGGGGACAAACAATCATGTGCGAATTACAGGGGAATAAGTGTCATACCGTCAACAGCAAGATTATTTTCTAGTATTCTAAGTAAAAAAATCGAAGAAGATAAACCTGTACTGAGTGAAGAGCAGAGTGGTTTTAGACGAGGACGATCATGCCTAGATAACATCCACTGTATCAGACAAGTTATAGAGAAACATAAAAGCAGAAATATGAATATTTATGTAACCTTTATAGACCTCCAGAAGCATACAATAGTGTCCCAAGAAAAAAGATATGGGAAGCAATGAGAAAGGTTTATATAAAAGAAAAGTGGATCAATCTGATTAAAAAACTTTACAAAAACACCGAAGCCCAAATAAAAATTGGAGATAAGTTAACGGGAAGCTTTCTGATAAACAAGGGTCTAAAAGAAGGATGTGGGTTATCTCCCATTTTGTTCAATATCTACCTAGAACAAGCCCTCTATAACTGGTACAGAAAATGTTCTGGCATGGGAATAAAAATTGGAGACGAAACCTTTCACTCCCTTCTATTTGCTGATGACCAGGTAATCTTTGCCCAAGATGAAGAGGATATGGTGTACATGCTAAGAAAGCTAATAGAAGAATATAATAAATGGGGATTAGAAAGAAATTTTAATAAAACCGAATGTATGTGCATTGGACAAGGAATAACAGATATAGACGTGAATGGTAACAAAATTAAAAGCTGTAACACCTTCAAATATCTTGAATCTTTAATAAACAACTCGGGTACATGTGCTGCAGATATAAACTCGAGAATAATTATGGGGAAGAAAGCAACCAAAGCTTTACACGGCATATTATGGAATAACAATATCCGCCAAGACGTCAAAAGAAGGATATTCCATTGTGTGGTAGAAAATATAGTACTATATGGAGCAGAAATGTGGCCACAAACACAAAAAATAAGAGATAAGATAAGGACAGTGGAAATGGACTACATCAGACGATGCCTACAACTTACTCGCAAGGACAGAGTGCGAAATGAAATATGGAGAAGGATGAATATAATTTGTTCTATTACGAAGACCTTGGAAAATAGAGCACTACAATGGTATGGACATGTTCAGAGAATGTCAGAAAACAGATGGCCACACAAGATCTTAAAATGGCAACCACCTGAGAGACGGAAAAGAGGAAGACCAGTTTTAGAATGTAAAAAATACATTCAGGAAGCTATGAAGGATAGAGGCCTCAAACCACGAGATTGGGAGGATCGAGAGTTGTGGAGGGTGAAAACGGCAAGCTCCTAAGGGGAAAATGCCGAAGAAGAAGAAGAAGAAGAAGAAGAAGAAGAAGAAGAAGAAGAAGAAGAAGAAGTAAAAACTCGAACGGACCTGTTCCTCGTAATATTGAATATTGAAATTGTTAAACCCTTTGTAATTGTAACTATTAGGAATTAGCAATACTCAGCACATTATTAAAGTACAAAAGTCTAAATAATTTCATTTTATAGGAAAAGAAGGACATTACTCATAACTGGAGGACAATCTGTAGCAATCTGTTCCATTTAGGACTGTCCTCCTAAATGGAAGGTGTTAGGCAACCGTAGTTCTCACATAGGGAAGGAGATAGTGTATTTGTGATTTTATTTACATACCCTTCACATGCAATAAATTCCAAAATATACAATTTTAACTCGTCAACCAAATATTCTGAACTTATACATCTATTTTAATTTTATTAACCTAATTTGGAAATTTATGATACTTTAAAAAACGCTGAGTGGAAGAAGCTAATGATTTTTTTCTAATTGTTTCCTGTTATTCTGGAAGAGTAACTACCTAACTGAATTCTCATATCTTCAGAAAGATTATGCTAATAAAAGATTTGTGCATTGCAGGGAAGAACATGTAAATGGTTTTTGTGTAGTGTTCGAAAACATTGAATTTTTTAATTTTTTTTATATTTTTTTATTTTTAATACAAAAGATTTATAAAAAGCATTCACTTTCTTATTTCAAATTGTACATAAAACTATTTAGCATTGCGAGTTAGAATAAACATAATTCAATTTGGCTGTAATATGTTATTCCTTACACGGGTACTTTCGAATACCTGGGATACCTTCGAGTAACATGTTGAAACTCGCTTTTGCTCAGAAAAGTGCAGCGACTCGATGTAGTATGAACTACAATTTTTGGAAGTCCCGTGCGCAAATAGAGCCATGTACCCAGCTACAGCCGCACCTAACTGCGTAGATATTGCGGGATTTTACGCACAAACTAACCTCCCAATTATCTAAATAATTAAAAGAAAGTCGGATTAGTTACAAAATTTATTACTCAAGAACGGCTGGACCACTTAATTTAAATAAATTTAAATCTGATTGTTGGATTCCTCTCCGTCCCAAGTAGCACAATACATCTTAAAATATCGGAAAAATTCACGGGGGAAAATTACGGCGTTGTAGAACAAAACTAAATACGCATGCATAGAATAAAACTAAAAATGCAACCCCCAGCCCGCGTCAGCCTTTTTTTAAAAAAAATTATATCGTTAAATAACTCCTAAACGAAACGTTCTACGGCACTAACAACTAAAAATTTTCACGTCGAATATCTAAAAGAAACGTTCCTCACACCATAACCTACAGAATATCTCGAACGTTTATTACACGTTTGCTGGTCCGGCGCTTCTCGATATTACCGTACCTACTTAAGAGACGTGCGGGATCTGCAACTACATGCGCATGAGAGAGCGAGAGAGAAAGAAAGGGAGGGAGAGAGAGAAAGGGAGGGAGTGAGTGAGAGAGAGAGAAAGGGAGGGAGAGAAAGGGAGGGGGAGAGAAAGGGAGGGAGAGAGAGAAAGGGGGAGGGAGTGAGTGGAAAGAGAGAGAGAGAAAGGGGAGGGAGGGAGAGAGAGAGAGAAAGGAGGGAGGGAGGAGAGAGAAAGGGAGGGAGGGAGGGAGAGAGAGAAAGGGAGGGAGGAGAGAGAGAGAAAGAAAGGAAGGAGAGAGAGAAAGGGAGAGAGAAAGAAAGGAAGGAGAGAGAGAGAGAGAAAGAAAGGGACAAGAGAGAGAAAGAAAGGGACGAGACGGAGAAAGAAAGGGAGGAGAGAGAGAAAGAAAGGGAGGAGAGAGAAAGAGGAGAGAGGGAAAGGGAGAAGAGAGAGGGAAAGGGAGGAGAGAGAGAGGGAAAGGGAGGAGAGAGAGGGAAAGGGAGGAGAGAGAGAGAGGGAAAGG
>BLKR01011405.1:0-33103 GCA_011170035.1 Teleogryllus occipitalis
ACTCCTATGCAAAATGAAGACAAAACGGGTCATTGGTCGGCCGTAAAAATTGAAAACTGGAAAATATGAATGGAAATACGACTCGTTCTTGGCGTGGGTCTCCCTCATGTGCCGGTAGATCGTCGCTGGGTCCCCTCTGCGAGACCTGAGCGCGCGCGCGGTCTAAGAATAAGAAGCGCTTTATCTTGGGCTCCGGGAATTATAAACTCGGGCGCTCTGGGCGCCGGCGCGGGCAGGCGCTGAGAGCCTATGCCTCTCGCATCGCGACATGTTTCAGGGCCTCCTCGCTCGGCTGGAGCGAGCTGATGACTTTTACTGGGAAGTATAAATCCGTCTCCACACACCACAGAGAAGATTCCAAAACAATACAGATACTGTCTTTTATTCTCTCTAATAAGTTTAATGGCAAACTGTGATGGTAATTGTCCATTGTATGTTTTGAAAATTTGTTCCCAGCTATATGTTTTTCATGGCTGATTGTTTCGAAAAAATATTAATTGATAGTGGGGATAAGCTAATTTATAACCTTCAAGGTATTGTTTTAAGGGGAATGAGGAATGTTCACTCTTTCAGTGGAGTCAGAATGTCAATTTTTCCCTTTCAGTAAATGGACATGACTCTTTTAATTTCGTCGTAATTAATTGATTAAATATTTCTATTTGATTATTTCTAATTGATTAATTATTTCTAATTTATTAATTATTTCTAATTTGTTAATTATTTCTAATTTATTAATTATTTCTAATTTATTAATTATTTCTAATTGAGTTAATTATTTCTAATTGATTAATTATTTCTAATTGATTAATTATTTCTAATTGATTAATTATTTTCTAATTTAGATTAATTATTTCTAATTGATTAATTATTTCTAATTGATTAATTATTTCTAATTGATTAATTATTTTACCTAATTTATTAATTATTTCTAATTTATTAATTATTTCTAATTTATTAATTATTTCTAATTTATTAGTTATTTCTAATTTATTAATTATTTCTAATTTATTAGTTATTTCTAATTTATTAGTTATTTCTAATTTATTAGTTATTTCCTAATTTATTAGTTATTTCTAATTTATTAGTTATTTTCCTAATTTATTAGTTATTTCTATTTGATTTTCTAGTTATATGATTATTTTCTAATTAATTGATCATGGTGATAATGCCACCAGATGGTGACACCAAAGCACGAGAGGGCAACTCCCTGTGCCTCGCAAGTGGTGATTTCATTCTCTCTCGGTTCTCCGGAAAACTATCGTTAGGTTGGAGCGAGATGATGGTTTTACTTACTAAAACGGGTTTCATTGAAATGGACTGAGAAAAGAGTGAAGGATTTTCTGATGAGAATTAATAATAAATCAAGCAGAGAATGGCAGTGAGACAGCTTCAGCTTCAGAGTGTGACGCCATTCATTTGAAACACTGATTTTGGTAGAAATTGATTGACCGCACTACGTTTTGGGGTAATATATATATCGTGGGTGGCAGAACCAGAAAAAGCCTTACATGCGAGAGTCATTGTAAAGGAGAGAGAAAATAAAATAATGAAAGCGCATAAAGTTCCTCAATGAGGTATGTGATGCTGTAGGATCTGTAGGATCTGCTGTAGGATCTCAGCCCGGAGAATAAGATTATAACTCTTTCAACTGTAAGTTGTTGAATCTGTAAGATAATACCCACATTTCTTATTTTATGTTACGTTCACTCTAACAAATGTGATCGCGTCTGCACTAATATATGTGAAAAATTTTGAGTAAAATGACATGGAGAGGTAGCTCGGACATAAACTGATGGCACTGCAGTGACTCTGCAGTAGCTCTAGCTAGATAGCTAGGTCGAATTCAATCGCTGCCTGGAGGAGAATTCTAGCGGCCGGCTGCTCTGATAGATAGTTTTCCATGGTTTCTCCTATCAACAGAAGGCGAATTCTGAGGCAAAACCTTAACAAACCAGCCACGGATCGCGCGCGATCTTTCCTTCCTCTCCCTTGTCCTTCCTTTACCCTCATGTGATTGGGGAAAACTCAGCTAGTTGACGGTAGGTCGGCGCCGGATCGGGCCATCCAGCGGGGAAGACCGTCGCAACTTCCCGAAGAAAATACATGCAATCACTTATTGGATTGACAAATGTATTTGACAATCCCATAATTGATCCCCATAATATTTGTCAATCCCCGATTGACAAATGGGGTCGACTCTGGGTATATTTTAATGTGTTTGGGTGAACTAATGATTTTACTTGGAAGAATAAATGTTTTTCGCTTATCTGCAAAATTGTCGCCGATTTCTGCTGGTAGTAAGAATTGTTTACTCACCGTTGCTCACTTGTAGTTTCGTAACACTCTTTCTCCCTTGCTCTATTCTTCCTAACAATGGTCACTGTTGTATTTCTTATATTATCTAATTTGTGGAATAATATTTCGGTACATTTGTTATTGTGTTGTGTTGTAGTAGTAATGTTTTAAGTAATAATTTTCTTTTTTAAATTTTTTGAGGTTGGAGGAGAGCCAAAAGCTCCCGCGAGAAGTTGCACACATTTGCGAAACAGTTATCGTGGGCTCATAACCCAAGCCCCCAAGCCCCATAACTCAAACTCCCGAAAATCATTACATTCCTCCTACATATCGCACATTAAGTTTTTGTAGCAACACTCTTACAGCTAAAACAAATTCTACCATCAGGGAGTCGGTAGGTTAATGTATTTATCGGCGTGTACTAATTGTTATGAATTGAATGTTTTGATTTTAATTCGTTTCTGTTAAGATAATTTCAGGACTGCTTTCAGCAAAACGACGTCATAGACATTTCAGCATAGTATCCTATTGTTATTGAAAAAACTGGAAATAAAACAAAAACAATTTCTGAGATCAGTCTCTCAGCGATATTAAATTTAACAGAATTTCTCTGGATGCAATCCATTAGATATTATATAAATTTCAATTATAAGTTTTTTATATATTCGATAAAAAAGTTGTAATTATAATATATTTTGCACAATCTCTATTTAAACAACTGATATTTTATTTTAAGTGGATCAATAGAAAATTTTCTTACTATCTATCCAGTGAAGGGAATGCAATATCAAAATATAAATTGAATAGAAATAGAACCCAGATGTAGCGAGAGCGCCGGAACATTACACGGGGTAGCTCGAGATTGAAACTCCACAACAGAAACAAAGCAGCGGCGTGTGTGTCTCAACCTTTGAAAATAATGAAATCCGCCCTTTGCGAATGTATCCCTCCCTTAAAACTCGATGCGTTAATAGTAATGAGCATAGAATTTACAGAATCTACCGTTTCAACAGCACCTTCGTTGCGAATGTAAACTGAAACCGAGAGACCGTAACAACATGATAACTAGGGGGGAGAAGTACAAGGCTTGTTTTTAAGCGAATCCAGCTGCGTAACCCAACCCTTCCTCTTTCGCTCTTTCTCTCTGGCGAAACAACTGAGGTACGTTTCCTTTCTAGCACGACCGCGCGGGCGGACTGGGAGCTTGTTAGAGAACTTTCGACTTCATTAAATTCGGGAGGGGGATGCTATTTTTGTGTATGTATCAATGGAAATATTTGCCGGTCCTCACTCTGTACAAGTCGAGAACTGTTGCTCCCAACGCATGACATCACGCCCGAAACTTACTTTTTCGCATGTTGACGCCTGCAGATGTTCTGTTCATAAACTGACGCTAACCCCCCCTCCCGCTCTTCCCCCACCTTGAGTGGGTATCGTGTGCTTTTCCCGCGAAACCTGGCGATACAAAGAAGTCCCTTTTGCCCTGTCAGATGCGCCGCCTACGCTGCCTGCGGAAACTCTATTGTTTTCGGAGGCTCAAAGGAAAAGTATTTTGGTTTTGTTTGACGCTCCGTTACTGTTAAAGATACCCGCCTACGAGCTTTGCCACGTGTTGAGCTTCTCTACAGACTTATCTGTAAAGACATTATGTTTAAATGAGAAAGCAACTCATTACATATTGTTTGAGTCGGTTGAAATGAAATCACTGCATATGTTGAAAATACATTTGCCTCGTGTCGCAAAATAATGGCAAAGACATTCTCTGGATATTTAGTTTCCGTAACGCTTTAATTTAGGCTTCCTTTTCGCTTTTGACCCAGCCTCTTTCCGTATCAAGGTCTAAAATATTTTTTTAAATTATTTTCTTAACTTTTAAGTCCCTTAATAGCAAAAACTAGTAATGCTTTTACAGCACAAACTTTTGCGCATTATTTCTAACTTTTGCATTTTTTCAAAATTCGTAGAGGTCTGTGCCATTTTTAAGTGTCTTTTTCTCTATTGAAGAAAGAAATTCCAACAGTTTTGAGAAAAAATATAAATTGCCTTTAAGCAAAAATAATGCAAAACTATATTTTAACATGTGACTTAATTTGAGTGACTATTTTTTTGAACAGATTACAAGAAGAAAATATGGAGGCTTAATTCAATTTGACTTCATCTCTCTCATTTCATACAGCTGATTCCCGGGCACTTAGAGATTCATGGAATAGTTTCTGAGGAGAGGCGTAGCTTTCGAAAAAGCACATATTTCGCTTACTGTTAATGTAAAAACTAAGGTATGTTACTGTAATTGTAGCCAATATATTATATTTTAAAAGAAAGAAAATTATTTTCTTTCATAACTAGCAAAACAGCACAAAAGTTCACTTTTCGTATTTTGACGCAAAATATTGAAAATTGGCAATGACCGGTTCTTCATACGACGTAATCCAAATTCCTCATTTGGAACATTTCCTGTTATTTTTTTCAGAGTATTTTCTTATATTGTTTAGGTTTATTAGATATTAACTTGGTCAGTGTGAAAAAATCATGTGATAATCATAGCTCACAAATTTTTATAACATGTGAGACGCGAATTGACAATTTAAACCAAAGAAAGTACCTTTTATTGACCTCTAAATGTAACTACGAACGATTTAAATGATGAGCGCAAAACAGATCTTTATCATTCACTCTGAGCCGCTTGCGTTGCATTTCTCAAGCACTTACTCTTAGCGGTTTCTCTTTAGCAAATTTAAATGCTGACATCAGTATGAGACGCATTGCAATATTTTCTTTTGCAACTATAACCCCACACGAAACCGTTTCAGTTATAAATCAATTTCAACAAAAGCATTTTAAATATAATCACTACGTAAGTAATAAACCACAACAACAATGTACAATAGTGTATCATTATTTCAATAATACGCACCTGAACCATTTTATTCATATCACTAAAGTTAATCTCTGAAACTTGAGCTTCAAAGACTTAAGTGTTCATATATTTGATATCGTCAATATAAACACACTGTTTATCCAACATTCTCAATCTCTAGCAAAATCTTAAGAGCACATGAGCAGAAAAATGCACATTTTCGTTGATATATTTACAAATATTGAGAAATGTTATATGAAAAAATGTTTAGAAAACATTATAATTAACGGGATGATTCACTTTTTGTTTCTGGACAATGGATTGTTTTATACTGTTTGTATCAAGATATTTGGGGTTGGAAACATTAAAAAATACTGAATAATGTGGAGATACTTTTAATCCAACACGGTTTTTCGTGTAGCGCAGAGAATTGAACTGACAGGCAATTACTAAATAACAATTTATTTCGGTTATTTTAACGGAGAGTTTAATTTTATCTACAAAAATTCAATAAACATTTTTTTCAATAAACAAATAATATTTTTGAGAAGGATGTAAATATAGTTTGAAATGATTGAGACTAAAATCTTTAAGTAAAGTAATGTAAATATTCAAAGAAATATTTGTACAAAAGATGAACTTTCTTGAAGGCAGATGTATATTGAGAATATGATTGTGTAGTAGATTAATAAAACTGTTGTACGGATTAATTGCAAACCTGTAATTAATGCCAAAAATTAGTCAGTGACACATCTTTACAAATACTCAGACATACAGATTTTCTCTACAAATTATTACGAGTGTATCAACACTATACCTACGACGTGTAGTATTCGTTGTGGTATGATGGTCCTTGAAAAATGACACTCATCTGTTTTTGTACTGAAGGAACCTTTTGGGTAAGACCATCTCCATATTGTGTAGTAACTCGGGGGTTCTGACGAATACAACGCTACGCATCCAACATTGATTGCCATTGTGTATCTTGCATCTGGTCGGTCGTTTTCATCGATTACTTTGTGACATTTTGTATCGCCCACACAGGAAAATGTCCTTATTCTTCCTTCGGCTTAGGTGGCTCAGGCCATCAATTGATGTCCCTGCAGTGCCTCTGACCAACAGGTCCCAGGGTTTGAGTCCTGATGGCGACAGGATTTTTGACACTAGCAAGATACGTAGGACGAATTCAATCTCGGTCTGGAGGAAAATCGTAACAGTCCGCTGTTCTAATCGGTAGGCTTTCGTGATTTCTCCGATAAACACCAGCCGAAAGCCTCAACCTAAAAAATTGGCAGTACCCTAAAAAATGGGCTACGGAAAGCGAATATCTTTTTTTTCTCTTTCTTGTCCTAACCTCACACTTACTTACCTACACTTAACTTACATGCACTACGCTACCACACATGCCGGGAGACCAGTCGAGAGCTTAGAGCTTGTCCCGGTTGGAGTGGTGCCCCTCTGGTGGAGAGGTACCTGGCTAAGGAAAACCCCGCTAGTCAATGAGTAGGTCGGTGCCGGGTCTCGCTACGAGGGAAGATTACCACTACCTCCCGTGATACAATGGGACCCACACTTGCGAGACTAATGACCTTAGCAGTTGACGCGCTCGAGAACACCAATCAATCAATAAATCCTTATTCTTCCGCTCCGTCCTATCTGCACTTGTCCTCAACCAGAAAACTGTTCTGTTCATCGGAGAGGTTCATCGGAGAGGTTCATCGGAGAGGTTCATCGGAGAGGTTCATCGGAGAGGTTCATCGGAGAGGTTCATCGGAGAGGTTCATCGGAGAGGTTCATCGGAGAGGTTCATCGGAGAGGTTCATCGGAGAGGTTCATCGGAGAGGTTCATCGTGGAGAGGTTCATCGGAGAGGTTCATCGGATCGGAGAGGGTCATCGGAGAGGGTCATCGGAGAGGGTCATCGGAGAGGGTCATCGGAGAGGGTCATCGGAGAGGGTCATCGGAGAGGGTCATCGGAGAGGGTCATCGGAGAGGGTCATCGGAGAGGGTCATCGGAGAGGGTCATCGGAGAGGGTCATCGGAGAGGGTCATCGGAGAGGGTCATCGGAGAGGGTCATCGGAGAGGGTCATCGGAGGGGGTCATCGGAGGGGGTCATCGGAGGGGGTCATCGGAGGGGGTCATCGGAGGGGGGCATCGGAGGGGGTCATCGGAGGGGGTCATCGGAGGGGGTCATCGGAGGGGGTCATCGGAGGGGGTCATCTTCAGTGCAATGATCAGGTTTATTCTAATATCACGGCATTTGTGCTGGCAGCATTGCGGTGTGTTGGGCCTTCAGTTCTCTCTGTAAAGACCAACTTTTGCCCTCATCTAGCCTACCTCGCGCCATTCTCACTCATTCTCTGCCCCTCGGTATCTCTCTCTCCCTCCGGCCCTCTCTCTGTCTAACTTTTTAAAGATAATAATTTTCGTCTTCTTTAAAGAAACATTACTTTTTTCTGTCGAATTAACTGGGGTATGCAGACTGTTCGCCATTTCACCTGTTTTTGACTTGATATTGTTGTTAATGTATTAACAACGAAACATTACTTTAACGAAGAATCATTTTTAGTATTCTGTTTTTATATGCCAAAAGATTAAAATAAATATTACGAATTTAATTACCAATTCCTGTACTATTATTTCTCTTTTATGTTCTCAATATTTGTTAATTAATTTTAATTTTCAAAGCTATTTTAATATTTATTCTCTTTTAATTTTACCTTCTGCTTTCATTTTTTCTCCTTGTATTTTGATATTTTTGGAAAGGCGTTCTTTATATAATTTGTTAATAATTATATCTACGTAATTGTCGATGTCTTGGGTTTTGAGTATCTTGACAATTTTCTGGCCAGTCCTTAACGCTTCTTGAAACATTATTTTTTTCATATTTCCGTCTTACATCTCCATTCTTGGGCTTCTAGAGCAAACTCATTTTCCTCTTTTCGTCGACATTACACATGCATTCACATTACGACCCGTTTTCGACCCCCATAGCAACACAGTCCCTGCTTCCTCGTAATTCGGCTACGCTCTCCTCTACACGCGTAATAAACAGCCTCGTCAGCAGAGCCGCCTCTCAGCAAAACTCTAGTATTCCACGTCATGGCTTGGTAGCGGTCCTCTCTGCAAAACACTGAAAAGCTGCGCGGCTCAATGTGGCCCTAATAAAAACAGCGTGCATTTGCGGACTTAGTTTCTAGGGCGCGCCTCTGCAGTTGTCACTGCTCGCGCTGAGTAATGGATCTGCCACATAATGGAGGGTTCTTGGCCTTGCGGTGAGGCCCGACACGTCTACACGTTTGTGATGATAGTAACAAAAAGCGCAGAGGAAATGCTGCGGAAGAAAATGCAAATAAAAGAAATTCAGTTTACGAGCGTTTTGTAGCTTCGTCTTGCATTTACATGGGACTCATCATTCAATATAGGGCATGCATAATGTTTACGTTGTGTGTGCTGCTTTACGGAACGTGCGTGCTTGCGGAACCGGGACTGTAGAATCGGGACACGCTAGTTACAAATCATGGCCGTGGTGAATGTATTTTTGTAATAGGCTGAGGATGTATTTGTAAAATATCATTGTGACAAGATATTTGAAGACAACCGCCACTGTAATAGGATATTTTCCTGGTTTACTTCTAACAACCCCCATGCCCATTGCGGAGCGGTATTCAAAGGAGCATAGGTATTCATTTGTTCTGCTCCTATATTTAAAGCTCGTTTTCAGAATTTAAAAAACACTTGTGAAATAGTGTCTTTTAAATTCTGAAAACAAGCCTTAAATATAGGAAAATGGATATGTTTTTATGAAATATCAGTATTATTAACTGACACAAAGATAATACGCGCAAATACATGACTGGCATTCTGTTCTCTATCTTAATGTTCTGCGATCTCCACCTCCATCGGCTGAGTTTCTATTCGGTTTAACATCCTCACCTTACATACGTTTTTGAGGCAATTTAGAAATCTTGCAATGTTCAATCAGAGCATGACTATAAAATTACCAATGGATGAAGAAAACGTAATATCTGCGACAGCCTAAGACTGAAAAATATTCATTACATTACGTTCCATTTCTATTGAGATTCTATTTGCGCCTCCTTCCTCTGCATGCCTCATTCATTTAAAATAAATGTTTATTCAGGATGTTATTGAAAAGACATAACGGCGTAGGAATAAATAGTGAAATATATTTTGTATATAGACTATTATGATGAACGTTTATTTTCTGATGTCCTAACTAATTATCTGAAAGGAAACAGTACAGGTAAATTTTGGGAATGTTTCTTCTCTATGATATTTATCTCTGAATAAGTACTCTACAAATAGTCATTCACGATTGCATGCCTAATATTTCGTCTTTTCTGGTCTTTCTTTCCTTCCTTCATTACGATTTTCTGACTTTCCTCACTTCTCGCCGGGCACGTCAACTACTATGGTTCGTAATCCCTATGTGTAGTGAAGGTTTTATCACGGAAGGTGGCGGTGTCCCTCTTACGCTGAAATGTGACATCCGACGCCCACCAACGGAGACCAAGGTTTTCCCCCGACAGGGATCTCCTTCAGCATTGCATCGCCCCGTACGTGTCGAGCCCTAAGCTCCCGACTACTCTTTCAATATGTATAATAGTGTAGGGCCTGCAAGTAAGGTGTGTGTGTGTGTGTGTGTGTGTGTGTGTGTGTGTGTGTGTGTGTAAGGGGATAAGAGGGGACAGAGATGGGTCACGGACAGCGCGAGATCTTTCCTTCCTCATTTGTTAAGGTTCTACTTCGGCATACGTCTGATATTGATCGGAGAAACCACGAAAAACCAGCGATCTGAGCAGCCGGCCACTAGACAGCGATTGAATTAGATTAATTGATTTATTGATTGATGCTTCCGGGTCCGTCAACTGCTGCGATCATTAGTGGCGTTTGTCTAGTGGATGTTTTAAGTTGGGAGGTGGCGGATTCTTTCCTCTCTGGATGGAGAGATCCGGCTGCAATCTTTGCGTCGACTTCCGGGGGATATACACCTTTAGGGATCTCTCCCAGCGGTACGTTACCTCAGTCGGGACAAGCTCTAAGGTTCTGTCCGGTTTCCCGACAGGACAGTAGTGTAGTGCTGTCGGGGAAGAAGATAGGACAAGAAAGAAGAAGGAAAGACCGCGCGGATCCATGACTCATTTGTTAGGATATCGTTCTGACATTCGCTTGGTATTGATAAAAAAACAGAGGAAAGAATCTATTAGGAGCAACCAACCACTAATATTCTTCTCCAGGTAGCGGCTGAATTCAACCGAGCTACAAAGTGAGTGTCGAAAATCCGCTGTCGTAGGGACCAAAACCTAGGGCCTCCCGTCGTGGGGACAGTGGCAATGCTGCCTCTGTATTCTAGCTTTTGTTTAAATTTACTTTCCGGGAAAAGAAAATGGCAGGGTGGGATTCACTCGAAAACAGGCGATCAATAGGAAGATTCTGTGTTTTGTATAAAGCTTATAGCGATCATCCAACTAGAAAATAAATTAATCGGCGGCTAAGTATTCCAGCGTACATCGGTAGAGGGGATCACAGGCACAAAATAAATTTAAGACCGCAGAGAACAGATGTCGGGAAATTTTCTTTCACAAATCGAACGATATCGGAATGGAATAGATTGCCTGCAAAAGCCTTTCAACCCTTTCCTCAAAGCGTTCAACAGTTACGGAAATTAATATAGGGTTTTACTAAGCAAATGGTGGACTTAATAGAGAATAGTAGGTTATATACTATGCAAAAGTGTTGTATTGTGAAATGAGGTGTCGTGCAGTGAAGAGCAGAAAAATAAAGAAGGAAATGATTTAAGGATCATAGTGAAGTGCAGTGCAGTGTAGTGCGAGTGGAGTTAGATTTTAGACGTTTCTTTTCCTTCATGTAACTTTTATAAATCAGTTTATTATTATTATTATTATTATTATCATCATTATTATTATCATTATTATTATCATTATTATTATTATTATTATTATTATTATTATTATTATTATTATATGACTTGTATGTTAGTTTTACCTAATTTATGTAATTAGCTGCCATCGGGTTATACCCAATTGCAGCTTCAATAAATTTATCTTATCTTTATAGCTATTGCTAGTGTTGAAATGCGCCACCGTCCGTACTGGAATTCTAACACCTCCCGGTCAGATTCGTTATACGGATAAAAATTGTTGCACTGAGCCATTTCAGCAGGTCATGTGCACAAGAGAATATATAACCCTTCCCTCCACGGGAGGCCCACGAACCGTAACCAATCTTTCATAGCACCTCTCCACGCCATTGTGGACAAACGAGTTTCCATTTCGTTAATCTACACAACTTAATCCGGAATATCCTACAGTACGCGTTTCTCTTAAGTGCCAGGCGGTAGTAGGGACAAAATGCGCAATGAAAGTTAATTTTAATGGAAAGGATTTATGGACTATGGTGATGCATTAGTACTTCGACGGCGCGAAGTATTAGTGACGGCAATTGTTCATTAGCGAGCTTGTCAATAACGGCGTTCGAAAATTTATCAACGGGAATGGTGAGCTGTCAAAAGTCCAGACGTTTCCATTCGATATATCGTGACAGCTTTCCGAGAAAATTCAACGCATGCGCTGCCATATTCCATGATCGTTCTGGGGCGCTAATTAAAGTTAACAACAGACATTGATCGAAGTTTCTCGACCTCCTACGATTGCAATTGCTCGTTTAAATTAATAAACAATTTAGCCATGTAAAATAATGATTAATTTCTCTGACAATACACTTTTATGCATGCTATTTTATGGTAAACCTTACCTTTCATCTTAAGAATCGTATCCCATCGCATCGAACTATATTTACAGGGAAGATCTTTGACTGCCTCAGATTAATGGATTATGATATAGAACTACAACGATCACCGTTCAATGTTTGTGAGGTGTGTGAAGAAATGGGAAGTTTTTGTTCATATAGTATTCTGTATTTATATCTCAATTTAAGAAATGAATTTATTAACTTGAAATACCTTTACTTTAAAAATTATTATTTAATTACTTTTAATACATTTTATTTATTGGAATAGATAATTAGTTGACGTGAATTTAAGCAAATAGAAATAAGATTTCTTAGTATTTTATAATGAATTTTTGGTATTAGCTGAATGTAAGAGTATCTTATTTTCCTACAAATTCCGGTAACAGTTTGAACTTTCTTCCTGCTTCCATGTTATTTTCAATTAAGATATATTCCACTAAATTGCCTCCAATGTAGTTCTCCCCCTCCCTAAATGTTTCCGCCTCCCTTAATCCTTTTCTACATCTTTTCTAGATTGTATATTTGATAATACATCTTGTACCATCACAATCTTCGTAGTACATCTTTTACTCATCCTAACCTTAAAACTATCTACATTTTTCATATCTTTGTTTCTACATCTTCCATCAGTGAATGTTGCACATTCCTTCACCCTCTCTACGGCATGCCACTACATCAGTGTCCCGAATCCGCAGCTGAACTAGGGAGGAGGGGAGGGGTGTTCCGATCGGAACGAGGACGACGGTGGCGCATCAAACTGGATAAAGTTTTTGTTTATTTTATCGTCGCAGTGCGACAATTACGAATGGTAGTCAGCTGCTCATCCATCAGGTGTTGGACATAATTTATATTTGAAGCTACTGACATATCGAGGCTCGCTTGCGGCGCGCATGCGGGCAAATGAAGCCAGTTGACGAATGATTGGTTTAGTTAATGTGACGTTGAAGCCCGAATAACTTCGATGTAGTGTTGTCGAAGAAATATTGTCTGTTGCGCGCCCCGCTCCCCTATCTGGGCGTGTGGTGCCGCCGGGGCCGGAGCGAACCGAGCGCGCAGTCGAATGGAAAACGAGTAAATATCGCTGCGCGTATCTGCGCCCGCGATGCGGCGTATTTCAAAGACGTCCCCGCGCTCCGCCGCGCTCGATTTATCGTGCGATTTCTATACAAGCGGTGCCTGGCGCCTGCGCGCTCCGGCCACCGTGTGCGTGCTGCCTTTTATGACCGCCGTCTCGCATTCATCCCAAAAACCAGACTGTCGGGGAGAGGATCGTGCGAGGGGAAGCGTACACAATGCAGCGTGTTGGGAACGGACCATGTCTTTGCTGGAATGGTTCGTTACGGGCTCGGAACACCTTTAAGGGGGGGAGTCAACAGCGGACAACAGAATAAACTGCAATAGAATTGAAGGAAAATTGTAAATATTTAAGAATTTATAACATGTATATATATATATATATATATATATATATATATATATATATATATAGTATATATATATATATATTTTATAAAAAAAAACAGTTTATAATACAGTAATATATATATATATATATATATATATATATATATATATATATATATAATGTATTATAAACTGTTTTTGCATGTTCGAGTTAAAATATTTAGTATTTGAGGTACGGTAAAGACGCGTATCTTTTGAACATTTTTTGTACACACCAGAATTTTCTTGTGTACGAACGCGAGAATTTTCGGATCGACTTTCCAAAGGCACTTTCCTAAAAAAAGTGATAAATATTGGTTTATAAAATTGAAATTTATTCAGAATATTATCAGACATTTTAGAAATCAACAGTAATATTGTCTTCTTAATTTTAGTGCATATTTGGACTTCTAATGAGCGTTGAAGAATGAAACTTTAACCAAGGGTTCATAAAACAATTTCAATAATATTTTTAATTGAAAAAAAACATCTCGTTACCTAAACAAATATAGAATCCAAAACCACATTGGCATTCATCATGATCTCCTCTTCCCACCTTTCATTGATATGCATCTTTTTAGCGTGAAGGCGATTTTTAATCTTTAAACATCATGATATGCAGTATTAAGCAAAATTAACTTCATTTAAAAATAGAGAAAATGACCATGTTAATTGCAATGAAATAAAACAAAAAAAAATTGTCGAGTTGAAAAGGAGTTCCTCAATTAGTGACACTGATTTTGTCCAATGTCATGGTCGCAGATTACAGAAAATTCTTAGGTATCTCATTGAAATTCCAAATCATCTCTCACTATTTCGAGTGTAATTAACATATATACTTGAATGTACGAAATATTGTTATGCTTAACTGTTAATAAAATTGTCTCTCTTTGTAGCGAGGCGCAGGTCTTCAGGCCTGCTTTTTCGCCTAATCACTTTAATGAATTTAGTTTTAAAAATTACAGTGGAGGCGTTCAGACGTAATTAATATTAACTGACATTTCATGTCACAAAGAAATAAAATCAATTTGAAACTACCATCTACATTAATTTATCTGTACGAGTCAAATTAATTTGTCATTTTTTGTTTATTCTTGACGTTTTGCAAAATGGAAAGACATGATGCAAGGAACATTCTTAAAATAAGATGAAAAAGAGCTCCTACTTATTCCACTTAGAATCAATAATTCTAATTTCGCCCAAAATGTCAGTTGTCATTACTCAAAATGTCTCAACTGTAAACAATAAACAGAAAAGGGGTGTTTATTTTAAATCTACGTCTAGAATGCAATACTAGGGACTATCTCGGCATACGCCTTAAGCGATTGAGTAAACCCAGAAAAAACTCAATCAGGATGGCGGCTTAAGACCGATCATTAAGAACAAGAAATATCAAAGTTGAGAGTGAAAAACAAAAGAAATGGGAAACGAAAAGAAGATGGAGATGGACAAGAGGCGAGAATAAAGAAATGATAATGAGAAAGATACGTGAAGATCAGAAGGCAAAACATAGTACATATAACTTAACAATTATATAACAATAGGTAGTACTTGAGGACATATACAATACATAATCTCAAACAAAAACATGGAAAATTACCACATTAATCATTAGATAAAGGAAATTGCAAAAGGAAATCTTAAGGTATAAAATACAAAAAGTGTCAGTAAAATTATGATGCGACGGTACTGGTTTTCTTTGAAACAATAATAGCAAGAAAGAATAACAAAAACGACATACATTAGGATTTGAGGACGATATATGTTATAATTTCACATATAATTTTCTTATTTTACATTAAGAAATCTATTACGTACATAGTAACAAAGTGTGTTATCGATATTGCTATGGAACTTCTTTAATTTTAAACCTTTTATCAGTAGTAATGGGATTATCTTTTAACTGTATCCTGAATTAGGAAAGGAGGAAGATGGCCATGAGGAAAGAAGTGAGAAGAAAAACATTTTCGAAAATACGACTTCAGAAAAGATCTAACATGTTGAATGATATGTAATAAAGGCATCATGGTTGTTTTAGAAAAGAAAATTGCGAATAGAACAGACGGCGTATGTAAACTACCTGTCATTGTCTTTTATCCACACTCTACGTTGAGTTTTAAATTTTCTAAAGTTGCTTAAAATGAGTAGGTTTTGAGTTCGTTTCTAATTACTGTGACAGTATCCGACTTACTCTGAGCGTTGGGTCGAGGTATGCACAGCAATAATTCAGAACGTAATCGCTGTAGTGTAAGCATTTTGAAGTTCTTAGACAAGTGTGTTTGAAGGCCATTGTACGAGATTTTATAGAGAAGCAAGAGACTGCAATATTATTCTTTTCTCGATAGAGATAATTTTTGTCTGTCTGTCTGTAGTATGCAGTTACGTGATCGTACTTGCAAAAATCGAATATGAAACAAATGCATACGTTTTGTGCTGTTTGCAACTTCGGTTTTTGCTTAGAATTTTAAATCAGTGGGCAATAAATTACAGTAATCGAAATGGGTCATAATCAGTGATTTGGTCAGGTTCATACATGTTTATAGTAAGTAGTTCTCGTACATGTTTTCAAGACTGGAGGCCTTTGAAAACCTTTCACAAATCTTACTTACTTGCGTAGTCCAGTTGAGAGTGCTGTCTATGTGAAATCCTAGGTTATTTACGTCGTTATGCCAGGGAAGAAGGGAGCCATTTATACTAGTGATCGGAAAGCTTTTAACTAATTTATTGATGGCGTTGCGAGAGCCTATCAATAAACTTGGGGACTTATTTGGATTTAATAAAAGTCCTAGTGCTACAGTCCATTTATTGAGAGCATTTAGGTCGTTTGTTTTCTGAACTAAAGAGTTCAGCTCCGACGGATATCCGCTGACATGAAGTTGAAGGTAATCTCCGTACATTTTATGGCGACAGTATTTAAGACATTGTTCAACGTCATTTACGTAAATTAAGAATGCTATGGGTCCGAGAACTGTTCCCTGTGCAATGACCCGGGCGGTGCGGATGGCACTGGATCGGTTTTCACCTGATACTACGACTTGTTGACGACCTGAAAGACATTGTGAGAACCACCGTATCGTGGGTTTAGCGAAGCCCAATGCTTTCATTTTCTCTAGCAGGATATCATGATTAATCGAGTCAAATACTTTACTGAAATCTAAGACAATGAGTATTTTGAATTTACCATTGCCAATGGCAATTATGTCCTCTTCAAATAAGCGTAAAAGAACAGTACGTGTACTTCTGCCTGATTGGAAAATGTGTTTGATGTTCGCTTAAGAGATTTTTGCTGCCTAAGAAGTTCGTAATTTGATGTGGCGCAATTTTTCTAATATTTTAGAAATTGTAGGTAGAATACTAATAGGTCTCTACTCGGGATTTTTGATTTAGGAAGAGAATGGACAAGCGCAGTTTTCCAATAGGTCGGATAAGATCCACTTATGAGAGAAAAGTTATTACTTTATAATCTTACACCTGCTCAGTAATTTGGTATTAATATTGTGTACTCCGGAGGAGATTGATTTTATGCTCTGAATAGTTTTGAGGGCGTCAATATGGTTTGCACATGCGATGAAAAATTATTTTGGAGTATTTCTAAAATGGAACTGTAAGTTTGATAGTCATGTTTTTTAATGCATTTTCAAAACGGAGAGCCGTATTGGCGAGACATTGGTTTAGGGAGTCAAGGGGTACAACAATTTGCAGCGGTGCTCGAGATTTGGCTATGACAAGAGTGTGTAGAGATTTCCATATTTGTTCCGTGACGCCATTTGTGCCAAAAATTTAGTCAATATTTTATTTACCTTCTATCAATATTTTATACATTTTTCAGGAATTGTATGTCATTCGATGTTTCCTGGTCTGTTTCATTCTTGATGCATATGCATTTTCTCAATGCAGTAATTTTTAGTATCTGCTCAAAAGTCACTCTTCATTTTATATTTGCATGGGCAGTCTTTTTATTTACCATGTGAAGCAATTTAGATGCTGTACGACCACTTTTGGCCATAGAAAGAAACAGTATGTACTATCTTCCAAAATTAGTTTAAAAAATATTATAATTTTAAATTTCATGTGAACAAGTATCAGTGGTATGATATTGCAACCCTCTTGAAATGTACTCTTTTATGAGAAATTGGATGTGAATATATAGTGCGTTGTGATGTATTTCTCTTGTATAACAATGGGCGCTGGTGTTTCGTTTCCCATCTGTATGTATGCAAGCCTGGGAAATAGCTGTCGTTGCTTGGGCCACAGTATTATGTTTCCTCACATATCTCGAAGTTGCCCTCCTTTCTTTCCTTCCACCTGTTTTACAATTCAAATAAGATATTGATGCTCCTTGCGGCCGACATGTGTTCCTGATGTCTCTGGAGGTCCTGACTTTGAGAGCCGAAAGACAAAGCATGTTCTCAACGGCGTAACCTCCGGAGATGCAGTCGCCTTCTTGAAAACGCGCCAGAGGAAGAAACTTGTTGGCGAATGGAGGATCTAGACGCTATCTTTATTCCTTTATTCCGTATGAGGTACTTCCATGCATGATCGGGCAAAGGTGGATGTGGAAGTTGGAATTCACTAAACAAGTCGTACGTACCTAATATTCTTTAGAAAAGAAAGTAGGTAGTCGGCAAGAGTCGAATGCAAGTAAAGCAATTCGCTACATAATTTGTGAGAGTGGACGAAGAGTGGGAGGCGTTCGGTAGGTTTGGAGTGTGAAAGAAGAAAGAACAGGATGGCAGATTGTTGACGGATAAAACAAATATTTGGTATATATAAGGAGAGAGGGCAGAGTGAAAAAATATCAGAGTACTGAAAAATTCTACTGTATTATTGACAAAATTTAGCAGTTAATTTAACATTTAATGTGTAAATAGAAAAAAATAATCGTACGCTAAATTGAATTTGAAATTGGTTTCCGTAGACAATGGAAATGAACCAAATAAAAATAGTATTAAACAGAATATTGTTGCTGATGAAGATATGCTGCTGATGATATTGATGCTTCCTTTGAAACATTCTTTGAAATCTTGTTCTGGTCTTGAGCGAAGTTGCTGCCCCTGGGACCTCGAAAGGCACGCAATCCGCCGGACACTCGTGTATGACACAAAACAGCTAGTTCGGGCGCAGCAGGTAAAGTCGAGGGCATTCGGCGCCAAAGGGAGCTTCTGAGCTCGCACCACATGCTGTGAATAATTGCGTTAGCAAATAAGGTATAATTGGGCAGAAAGGCTCTTGTGCGCTACGCGGCAGCGCCACCAGTGCTTACGGAGGAAGAAAAGTATAGATACCCTCGATCTACGCAAGTCAACAGGAAAACATCCGCACTCTACTACTTGCTCTCTCCCCATCTACTCTGTACTCTCTCCATACCCTCCGTTTTCCTCCACCTCCAACCTCTGTCTTCTCTCCGTATCTTCTATTCTCTCTTCGACTCTTACGTTCTCTCTGAGTCTTCTCCACTCTCTCCACGTCTCTCTCTCTCTCTCTCTCTCTCTCTCTCTCCCTCTCTCCGTTCTCTCTCTCTCTGCGTCTCCGTTCTCTCTCTCTCTCCCTCCTCCGTTCTCTCTCTCTCTGCTCTCCGTTCGTTCTCTCGTCTCTTCTCTCTCTCTCTGCGTCTCCGTTCTCTCTCTCTCTCTCTCTCTCTCTGCGTCTCCATTCTCTCTCTCTCTCTCACTCTCTCTCTCTGCGTCTCCATTCTCTCTCTCTCTCTCTCTCTGCGCGTCTCCTCCGTTCTCTCTCTCTCTGCGTTTCCTCCATTCTCTCTGCGTCTCCCCAGTCTGTTCTTTATTTTGGTATCCGAGTTTCCTTTAGTCTGATCACATTTATTAAGTTACTTCTCGACATTTGTGATTCCGTACTATTTCCTCTTTCAATTTGCAAGGGCTCGCTAAACAAATGTTTCGCCTTTCGTATCTCAAGTTGTCGGGAACAAGCAAATCGTGCATCGCGACACGACTAGACGCAGCTCGCTGTCGGCCGTTAAAAACGCTTTCAGAGAGTTTCGTCGTAGGCCGCGAACGACAGTCGATTGGGCGTGGAGTGACGTGGCGGAGCACAGCGTGGCGAGGGGGGGTTGCAGTAACCTTCCTTTTCCTGACGGTTCAGCTGCTGTAGTGCCCTCTCGTCCGGGCGGTCGGTGGGGCTGCCGGCCGGCCAGCCAGCCAGCCAGCGGCCAATTCGCGCCACGAGCCAATTCGACCGCACTCACACCGGGAGCGGTAGCTCAGTGCATCAACTGATGTCACTGCAGCGCCTCTGACCGGGAGATCCTAGGTTAGAGTCCTCACGGCGGCAGGATTTTCGACACTAGCGTTATAGTCGCTGTCTGGAGGAGAATTCTAGCGGCCTGCTGCTCTGATCGTTAGTTTTCCGTGGTTTCTCCGATCAACACCAGGCGAATGCCGGAGCAGTACCCTAACAAACGGGCCACGGACCGCGCGCGATCTGTCCTTCCTCTTCCCTGTCCTATCCTCTCCCCCTTACACACACACACACTTACACTAACATGCACTACACTATCACATATTCAGGGAGACCAGTCGGGAGGTTAGAGCTTGTCCCGGCTGGAGCGGTGCTCTGCTGGTGGGAGAGTCCTGGTTGGGGGAAACCCCACTAGCCGACGGTAGGTCAGTGCCGGATCTCGCGAGGGAAGATCACCGCCATCTCCGGGGGGGGGGACATGCACTACACTAACGGGACTACTGACCAGAGCAGTTGACGCGCCCGGAAACACGAAAAAATCAATCAGTCAATCAATCGACCGGACTCACCTCCTCTGGCGATGTAAGGGAGGTGGCACAGTTGGTTGCGCGCGTGCGGCAGAAAAAGTGTGCACGGGGACGGGGCGGACGTAACGCCATTTACAACTCATCGCGTTGTTCGTCAGTAGTTTAGTTTCGGAGTGCTGTATCAGAAAATAGGCACTACCCCAATACAATGTTTTCTGCATCGCTGTAATCGTTACCGCAATGGCCATCACTCGCCTTGGCCATAACTACCCACGGCCATCGTTTGTCCCGTACATCACTTGTCACCGTCATCGTTCGCCAAGGCCGTCGCATGCCAAGGCCTTCACTCGCCACTGCCATCACTTATTCCGTCCATCCATGATTGATTGATTGATTATTAGTGATTCCGAGAGCATCAACTGCTAAGGTAATGCGCTCGTAAGGTAATCACCCGTAAGTGTAATGCATGTCTCTTTGGTCGGGAGGTGGCGAAGATCTTGCCATGTTGGATGGCGAGATCCCGCGCCAATCTGCTGTCGGTTAGTGGTTTCCCCCAACTTGCCGGGCCACCGCTGCAGCCGGGACACGCTCTAAGCTCCCGACCGGTCTCCCGGCATGTATGGTAGTGTAGTACATCTAAGTGTAAGTGTGTGTAAGAGGTCAGGATAGGACAAGGAGTGGGAAGAAAAAGATCGCGAGCGGTACGGGCCCCGTTTGGTAGGGTACTGATTCTAGCATTCGCCATGTATCGATCGGATAAATCACGGAAAACTACCGATCACAGCAGTCGGCCGCTAGAATTCTCCCCCAGATAGCGACAGAACTCGACTTGCCTGTGATTAGTGTCGAAAAGCCTGTCACCGTCGGGACTTCAACCCCAGGGCCACCCGCTCAGAGTGACTTCATACACAGCAGTGACTTCAAATGCTGCCCTGAATCACCTCTGCCGTTGCCATCGTTTGCCACGGCCTTCTCTCGCCACGGCTATCACTACCCACTGCCATCACCACCCACTGCCATCGCTTATCAGGTCCATCACTTGTCACCGCCATCACACGGACAAGCCATCACTCGTTATTACCACTGCCATCGCCATAACCTCATAGCTACCACCATATCATCCATATCACCGAAAATATTTGAGAATCAATATCACGATCATTTTCCTGGTTCATTTCAATTATGTAAATGTCAACTACAACTCACCACTGAATCAATATCATTTTAATTTTCTCCTCCGAGAAGCTTCTACATTTTCAATGTTTCCATTGTATTTTGTTAATAATCTCTGCAATCGAGTTTTTAACATATCAATTTCTTAAGAGAGCATTTATATTTCACAGTATGAGTACCGCATTATGAAATCTACCTCTACATTTTTAATGATTAATGACTTTCGCAGAGCGCAACTAAATCAGAGTAGCAGCGAAGTTGTTGTAAAATTCAAGAACGTTCGCTGTTGAATTTTACAATCCCCTAAGAGCAGTTCACAACACACACTATGGATTTTGCTTCCGCTGCTAATGTGGACTTTGTGTTTTACAAAACTAATTGTAAAATACAGGAAATGTAGTGAAAAGTGAAAATTATTGTTAACCAAATTAATGACTACTAAACTTGTAAAATTTTGCACATACGAATGTGAACCGTATATATATGACCAAGCGGTGTAAGCAGTTCAAATATTAATATTTTTTTAAATCTTACTCGTATTCCGTTATACCTTCTCGATAAGGGGAGATGGGAAGCTTTCCTCATGGTTCTCATCTAGCAAAGACTAGCATTAACAATCTTTATATTTAAAAGTTTAAGAGTTTTCATTGGAAAGGAATTTAAGCTGTCTACTCAATGACATTCCAATTTTTGTTTAAAATGAAAGGTAATGGGTGCCAGATGGTATCGCTTGAATTTATTTACAGGTTTTATGTAGTATAAACATCAATTATTAATAAGATCTAAAAAAAATAATTACCGCTTATTTTGTTACTTAATTTGATTTGTTATGCGAGTTAAAATCGGATTATTGAGAGCAGTTATAGTTTCGTCTCGTGGCTCAGTCAAACTTGAGTATGAAGTTAGAATTACTTTAAAAACACTATTCCTGGTAAATAATGTACATTACAACAGAATATGGATACTTTACTTACTATGAGGTATCTACGTTTTTAAATTGTACGTATGCTTCTGAGAACCTTTGCTACAGAATTTGGTCCTACAGAATGCCAGAGCAATGGAATTGTGATGCACTTTTCCATAGAATACATATATTTTACTGAAGACAAAGCTTCGGATATATGTCTTCAAATGCAATTAAGGTTCTTCTAATTCACTTTTTCATATATATAAACTAATATATTGAGAACCAAAAGAATTTTCATTTATCCTCAAACCCCTATTCATTATATTGGGAGTAAAAGTAAATGGTGTCGTTAGACAGGGAAAATATGAGAAGAATCAAGCAGTTTAAATGTTCCTACACAAAAGGGCGTTCCGCTACAGGCGTACTCAGGAAGAAGCGCCGCCCTGTACACGCCCCCTGCGCCCCTAGACGCTAGGTGGGTCGCAGGGGCGACCGGTGGGGCTTAACTTGTTTACGTCAAGGGAGCGCCTGACACCGTGATCATTACCGCCTCGAGGCCTTTCCAGCCGGCCTCTTGCCTCCCGTCCGCCTCTTCGCGCCCCACGCCGTCGAAACGCCTTCTTCTCGTGCCCGCTTTCCCGCTTCCCGCTCCCCGCTCGAATTTCTTACACAGCCACGACACCACTTCATGAAATCTGCCGCGTGCCTGCTACCTATCGCCACTTTTGGGCTTGCTTGTATTTCACGGATATGTTCGTGAACTCTGTAAATGTGTGTCTCTCCTAGGGGTGGCTCCCTACTCGTCTTCTGCTGGGTCTCAACTAATTTGTCACCCATCATTGAGAATCAATGAGATCATTGTGAATATCGTCAGAATTTTTCACCCAGCACGCGTCCCCTCCACGCCACGCGTCCCCGCCATGCCACGCCACGCGTCCCCACCATGCCACGCCACGCGTCCCCGCCACGCCACGCCACGCGTCCCCACCACGCCACGCCACGCCGCCACGTCCTCCCGCCACGCGTCACGCGTCCACTCGCCACGCGTCTCCGCCACGCGTCCCGCCACGCGTCCCGCCACGCGTCCGCCACGCGTCCCCGCCACGCGTCCCCGCCACGTCTCCGCCACGCGCCCGCCACGCGTCTCCGCCACGCGTCCCGTCCCGCACGCGTCCCGCCACGCGTCCGCTACGCGTCCCCGCCACGCGTCCCCGCCCCGCGCGCGTCCCCACGCTCACGCGTCCACGCGCGCCCCGCCACGCGTCCCCGCGTCCTCGCCACGCGTCCCCGCCACGCGTCCCCGCCACGCACATCCCGCGTCCCCGCCACGCGTCCTGCGCGTCGCCACGCCCCGTCCACGCGCGCGTCCGCCACGCCACGCGGTCCCCGCCACGCGTCTCCCACGCCCGCGCGTCCGCCGCCCCGTCCACGCGTCGCCACGCCGCGTCCCCGCCACGCCGCGTCCTCGCCACGCCGCGCGTCCCCGCCACGCCGCGCGTCCCGCGCCGCCCGCCGCGCGTCCCCGCCACGCCGCGCGTCCCCGCCACGCCGCGTGCAAGCCGCCGCGTCCCCGCCACGCCGCGCGTCCCCACGCCACGCGTCCGCCACGCCGCGCGTCCCCCACGCCGCGTCCCCGCCACACCACGCGCGTCCCCGCCGCGCGTCGCTCCGCCACGCCGCGCGTCCCCGTCTTCGCGTTCTCCGCCCACTGTCTCCACCTCCTTGTCCCCTCCCCGCCCCTTCGTCCCCGCCCCCTCGTCCCCGCCCCCTCGTCCCCGCCCCCTCGTCCCCGCCCCCTCGTCCCCGCTCCTCCACTGAGCCGTCGGACGCGGCGCGGGTGTCGCGGCGCAGGGCCCGGGGCTTGTTAGGGCGCAGTTCCGCCCGAGCGGTATCGGCAAAACGTCGCCGCCGCCTCACCGCCTCTGGGATAATTGTCTCTGTTTTTCCTCGCGCACCGCGCCGGGATCAGAGGCAGCACGACGAGGAAGGACACCTTAAGGCGGAAACGAGTTCCCGGAAGTCGCCCTCTGCTTTTCTTAGCACGCGAGAAGTAGTATTATTAAGGGCCCCAAAACACGGTTAATGTTTTGTTGGGCTGCAACGAAAGCAGACGTTGCAATCGTTTGAAAAGAAGTGGTTAAAGAATGGAAAATGGTCTGAAAATAGAGTAAAGTGCAAAAGTGTGAAGTCCTCATCTGTTTAATTACATGGACATGAACTGTTTTCAAGAATGCATTGACATATATTTGTCAATTTTTTATATTTTTTTCCAAGTAAAAATAAATAACTTATATAAAAAAATCTAGAGCGAATTGAAAAATACTAAAACAATTTTGTGCGAGCAGTAATAGAAGTTAAAATTATGCATATTATGGGCGTTAAGTTTCATATTTTCAGTATCTAAAGGAACTGATGACCGCTAGATAGAAATATGTAACAAATTTAAAAATAAATATGAAATATGACGATGTTCTCAACCGAAACGTAAACAAAAATATCACTACTGTTTATTTGAGAGTCGGTCATTTTGAATCCTCAATTTTTAGTAATTATTCAAAAAGCACCTACCATGTTCTCCTTCAGTGAGAAAGCTTATTTAGTCATTTAATTAGAATATCCTTGCCTACAAGGGAATATGTTTTGTATGCTCATAAGTAATTCAGAAACAAGCGTATGTGACTTCACTACCACTCCGCTGCTGCAAATATTTACCAGTTGTAATAGGTGGAGTCTTCATTCAATATTGGAGTACGAAACATATTATTGAGTACACACGAGGGACTAACTGTACTAATGTAAACATAGACGAAGTTAATTCTTGCAGCGTAGAATAACATTGGGGAAACAGTGTCATGGGAATACCAGTGGAATGTCATTAAGAAGTTCAATATTTCACAGCGAGTGATTCATGATCTGAGTTAGCCTTTTAATATAGGAAAATACTATTAAATTATAGTTTAATAACGTAATTAAATAAGAAAGATGCCAATTTAATTCCTTAATGAGAATCGAATGAAAATATTCTGCCTTCTTCTATTCAGTATTTTCTAAGATTTTAATTATTTGGAGTGTTATAAAAATGGGTTTCATGTCAATAAAGAGAGTACATTTTATTCTGGTTTCGAAAAAGTTCTAGCTTTATTCTGTTGTACTGCAATTCTAAATGTTGCTCGAGCATTTTTTATTTTTAGTGAAATAGATGTCGAGGTAGATATGGTCTGATGTCAAAGGAACGCCCCACAAGTTTTTCTCATTCCGCTAAAGCGACCATCTCAATAGAACTGACGTCTGAAAAGTAATATGAAGTATTTACAGGCATGACTATCCGGGATTTCGTTGGCTTGGTCGGAAGTCGCCAGGCTACCAAGTTAGCGCTTCCCTTGTGACCGGAAAGTCCGCTCGTGCTCCAGATTCACTGAAGGCCCTTCCCGCGGGGCTGGCTGTCCCCTGTCCTGCCCCGCTCGCCCCGCCCCCAACTTCCGCTGGACAGTCTCCGTCACCTTTAGAGAGTTGACATTTTTTTTCTTCTTGTGAGTCCTCTGTTTTGCGTTGCGTCTCTCTCAGTTTTGCCGACTTCCTCGCAGGAATTGAACGATCAGTTTCTCGATAAGAGATACTACATGAATGTATGACCTCATTAACTGCAATAAAATTGAGTTTAGTGGTCGTAAAGTTGTTAAAGCGAACTATAAAATTTCATGAGAAGACGATATTACAATATGATTTCTCTCTGCGACAACGGTAACGGAGTACGTGTTTAGTGTGATGTATCTAGTACATTCGGTTGGATGTTATTGAATACATGTATGTTACATAGCGGTCGTACTTAAATTAAAAAATATGTGCTTACTCTTAGTTAATATTGATGTTACCAAATATACATTAAGTGATATATTGGCATTTTTTACGACGTCATTAATTTGAAATCTTTACAATATTAAAGATAAAATGTACTTATTAAAATTATCACTCTTCATAATTACTGCCATCATCTTTCTCCTTTTCCATGGTTAGTAATTTATTATGAATTGGATTAGTTTACAATGTCCGTTATTACATTTCTGAAACATGTGAATGATGAACACGTTTTGCGTAAGTTGTTAAAATGGCCATTATTGATATGTATTTATTGGTGTATTGTCTGATTTGCTCGGGTTTCATTCTTTTCTATGTTTCAAAACTATTACTAAACATCCTTAGCAGCAAAGTTTAAACGGGATAGAACCATTGAGTAAATGAAATAAACGATCGTATGGATACTGAAACTAATTATGAAGGTTCATAGAACAAAGTACTCCATTTCTAACGTTGTTACGCTTTGAAGCCAAAAGAGTCACTAGCTCCCAACGAGACCTGGTGAACTAGTGGATTTTACAGACTGGACAGCAAAAAGTGCTAGCCAGTTAGTATTAGCTGATAGGCTGGCTCAACATATACTAAATATTTAATTATATTCAAAGTAGTATTGTATTGAAGTGTGATGACGTGTTGTGCATTGTAGTGCAGTATAGGAGTAGAAAGAGAAGTGAATTTCAAATGTTGTGAAGTGAAGTGTAGTGAAATGAAGTTGTATTTAATAGTTTAAAATAACTGTGCAGGTCAACCATAAGATGTAGTTAATGCTATTATTGTTAGCATATTATTATTATTATTATTATTATTATTATTATTATTATTATTATTATTATTATTATTATTATTATTATTATTATTATTATTATCATTATTATGTCTTTAAATAAAGTTACATTGTTAAGTAATTTAAAATTAATATTTGTATTATGTAAATTGTAGTGTTCTGCCACCAGATTGTATATACCTACCTGCAGAATAATAAATATCTATTTATCTAACATCACAGGGTGAACTTTATGTAATACTTTGCTATGAAGGTTGTGCTAGAACTCTGGATACATGTGAAAATGGACACAACTTTAATACAGACATTTGAAACTTGGTGTACTGATAGTTTTAAACTGTCCCGTAAAAGTCCCTCTCATATCTACTAACGGGATAACGTCTGTCCCCACCGTTTCTGCCGTCGGCGCAGTTGCCGCCGTGGGCACAGTTTCTGCCGTCGTGACCGTCGCCACCGTTGCTGCCGACGCCGTCAGAGCACGTTGTGGGCACGACGCTCGCAGTGCGGAATAATGGCCAGTGCGGGAACAAAACTTGCTCAGCGATCGATATCTCATTCGGCTTATGAAAATCTAATCAAATGCGTCCTTCTGGCGCGGCGAAATTCAAACACGTGTGTGACGTATGCATATAAAACCCCGGCCGGAGCGGAGGCAGCGTGGATTATGGCGTCTGCTCTGCATTCAGGCGGGCGCCTCGCCGATGGATCAATTTTGCCATCCGGCGCGCGCGCGCTGTGTCCACCGCCTGTTCCTGTCGCCGCCGCCTCCGCCTCCGCCGCCCTGGACTTGGCCGTCAGCGCGCTCTGCTCGTGTCTTCACTTGTGCGCTCTCATCTCTTAATTGTGTTCCCTTTCCTCCGTTGTACTCCTCTTTCCCGCTTCACTTTTGTCTCAAATGCCTGCTTTTAGTTTCCCATTAGTTTCTACTCCTTTTTTCTCTTTCCCATCTCTCACTTTCTTTTTCTCCTCGCTGTTTTCTCGTCGTCTGTGTTTTCATTCTTCTTCTTTCTCCATGTTTTCTGCTTTCCCCTTATTCTCCTTTTCTCCCTCTTTGTTTTTAAGCTATTCCATTTTCCTTTTTCACTCATTTCCCTACTTTTTGTTCTCCTCTTCCCCCACCCCCTTACAACTCGTCCCTTATTCTATATCGCATCCTTCTCATTCCTCTAATGCCTTCCCTCTCGGCTCCCTTTCTTTCTCTGTCACTTCGTGTTCACGTATCCGGCAATTACCTGTTCACGTAGCATCCGGCCTCCAATCTCTCCCACTTCCCCGCATTTCCTTTCTTTCCGATTTCCCTTTCTCCACCGCCCGCGCGCCCGCTTGTTCCCCTTCTCCTTTCCCCCGCTTGGGGGGGGGGAGGGGGCGTCACAATCCAGCGCCACCGCCCGCGCCGCTTCCGGACACCTGATCCCCGGCGCCATGTTCGCGCCGCAAATCCCGCGTTCCGATTTCCCGCCGTAACCACTGCCTCTTCCGCCCCCCCCTCACACACACACACACACACACACACACACACACACACACACACACCGACTCCACTCCGCCTTCGCCCCCTCGGAACCACTCGGTTCTGAACGATTTTATGGAGAGCAGTAGTCGCTCCAATTATGCTTCAATATTAATATCAGTTTCTATAATTCACGCAATTAAAAAATGATCCTGTCTAAATACAACTAATTTCCAGAGATCTATTCTCTGAAGACAATTTTTCAGGAAAGGAAACTACTTACATTTAATATTGAGTCAAAATAGTATCAATGCTTTTCGGATACTGCATGAGCAAGCAACAGTTTGCTGCATGATGAAGTGTTTTAAGAAAATATTTGTGTGTAAAACTAGAAAACAAACTGAAATGAACAGACTTCATTTTGGGAACGAGCTCTTCAATTTTCTACTACATTAGTCTTGTATTTGTTTACAGCGCATATCTATACCGTTCATGTGTATGAATAAATGATTTTGAACACTCAAGTAACACGACCGTAAGGAATTTTAAAAAGTTGCCATGAAATTCAACCCTGTTTCCTTCACGGAGTCGAGTAAATTTAAATATATTTTGTAATTATCCCTAAATAAAACTGGATTTAAGGAGTTTTACAAAGCATCCGTCCGAAACGCAGAAAAGTTTTGTTATGTAGGACTTCTCCGTTCCAATCCTCCTCAACAAGTTGTTTGAAGGTTATCAACATAAATTGCTAGTCAGTTGCGTCTAGTGAGTTTTAACATAGTCTTATTGACGTAAGGTTTCAGACACTACTTTAAATTGCGACGTTACATTCCGTTAAGTCTCGAAACGACCATCAAAATACTTCAGGAACGGTGACGTAAACGTGTACGTCAGCTGCTTTGTCGATTGCGTTGTGCGGATCTTTTCTCCAAAGCACTCTCCACTGTCGCCCTAGAAGCGCTGCTCCCTTATCTTTTCCTTTCCCGTTCGGATGTCGTGACGTGCCGCCCCACTCACCTCGTCGGTGTTTCGACGCGCTGCGTTGCCTGCCCTGGCGTTGCACCGCGCCGTTCAATTGTTTGAGCGCGGTGAATAGGAAACGCCCGCCAGCCGATCACTTTTAGCGGAGTTACGACCGCTGCGGTTGCAACGTTGCTCTCAGCGGCGGCAAACAAGTTCAAAATGCAAGCAAGTTCGGAAGAGAGAGAGGTTCACGGCGAATGATGCGAAGAAGTGAGTGGGGAGAAATAATTTTGATTTAGATAAAAATAAAAAATGCAAGTAAACGAATATCGATCGTAATTAACGAATACAAGAATAAACAAAATGTACTTGTTAAATTCGCTTTTCAATTTAGTTTACTTTATCTCGTTAGTGTTCGCTGTATTGATTTTCATGCAACGTTATTTTATTGTCATTTCCCCACCATATCATATTTACCGAATAATGACTAATGACATCAGTAGGTTGAAAAAATATATAACTCGGAAGAATATCGCACAGTTTACGTAATTGTGAAACTGAGTGAAAACCTTAACACTCATTCTCAAGCCCAAGCATGTATCGTAATAATATGAAATGAAAAATCATCTACATCTTAAATAGTATTTTGTTTTTGAAATCATCATTTCACAAACTTTATAGCAGTAAATATGAGTGAAGTACAAATTCATAGTAGGAAATTGCCAAATTTCTTCTTTCTTCACTATTAGAAAGAAGTAACAAACAAGTTGGAAAATTGCTTCAGCGAGCATCATGGTGGCGTACTTGAACGGAAAACAAGATAACGATGTAGAGTTCCATATATCATATTTTCGATATTTAAAACGAGAGATTTCAAACCATTATTTAGTATTGATATAAAGTGGTTGAGAATTATGGAGAACGAATGAAAGGAAACATTATGGTAAAGATCAGAGAAGGCGACGTCATGGAATGAAATTCAGAAGAAATGAAAGTAACCTTGACAATCCCGTCTTCAAATACTTTGCCCTTTATAAATTGAGTATGGATTTGATGTTTTCCGTTGCATCACAATACTTTCTCGTTTTCTTTGTAAGAAAACAAAGTGACTCATCCGTTCTTTTCCACTCCACATCAGAAGGAAAAGGAATGAAGATAAATTTCTGCACTCCTTACTGTACCTCTCTCATTCCCGCTCTCACACATCTTCCGTCTCTCCTTTTTTCTTCCTATCTCTGCCTTCTTTCTCTTTGCTTCGTTCTCACTTTGACTTTCTCCCTGAAGTCCCCTGCGTGTTTGATCCCGTGACGCATCGCCATTAATGACCGAAAACGCCGGTGCTAGATATTCTCGGAGTAATTTCGACAGCGCTTTGGGCGGCATTGTTCTGCAAGAATTAGGCAGATTGCTGAGCACAAAAATAACTTTGGGTTGGGTTACGTTGTCGTTTGCAAGACCAGCCGATAATTCACAAATGCCTCCTGAGAGCGTGTGTTATTTCGACATCATTATTTCACGATGACTATTTGCATAATTTCTCTTTGAGTGTGTCGCGTGTCTGTGGTGAGGTTCACTAACCCACTACTAGCAATCAATTCTAAGTAACGAGGTATTTGTAGTTAATGGAAATAACGTATGAAATGTGTATTTTCAAGTATTCTTCATTGACGAATAAAATACATTAAAAAAATTGTATGTTTCTTTCCCTTGTGTCTGTTTGTTCACGAACTTTAGTGAATAGATCTTTTTTAAATAAATTTACGACTAATATTCAAAGTAATTCTGAATATTAGAGTAATTAAAGTAAATCTCTATTGATTATAAAAATGTTAACTTACGCTTTCGTGAAGGTTAATCCGAAAAATCTGCAATAATTTCAGAATATATTTGAACATTCATTTGCAACATATGGATGTGTAGTAACAAAAACCTATGTTCAAAAATAATTCATGCGTCACTATTCCACATGTGCAGGAGAGTGCAATGACAAGCGAAATGTTCTTTCTAAATTCATTTTCCGCGCTGTTAGTTTGCATGTGCTGCTGCCTTTATGGTTGGAATATGTTACCACTGACGCAACATTTATACGTGCTCGTGTTAACCGAGATGAAATTACATTTCTGGAATGGAGTACGGAAAGTTGAGGGAAGCCTTGCAAATTGGGAGTTGTCTGCTTGCAGCACAAGGAATAAAACAAAACAAATTGAATTCCTTCCGTAGTTCGTAACCTTCGAATAAAATTTGAGGAGGGAACTTTTCGTGTGAATGGCACTAGCTCTAAGGATTAACATTGAAGCAGTTGGATTAAAACGATAGTATTTTGAATTTTAATCTCAGAAATGAATGGTGGTCTACATTAATTTCGAGGAGTCTTTCAAAGAGTTCTGAGTGAACAATTTTACTTTTTCATTTATTCAGTTGTACGTCTAACAAAAGAAAACGATTGCGACTAGCACGCACTAGTGTTTTTCATTATATTTTATAATAACATGAAACTGAGAATCTGCAATTGATAACTTAATTGTTTGGACAGCATTTGAAAACACTTGTGGCTAAACTGTGAGGAAATAAACAATATTATTGGTACAATAATGTCAATAAAACATATCTTCATCATGTTGTGCTTAATAATAAAACCAACCTAGAGTTAATTTAAACCGGCATGAACGTATACACGCAGATTTTTCATCATGGAAGATAGATGTTAAATGGAACTCTTCTTTATTTTTTTAATTTATTTATTTTTTTTATTTATTTTACGTCAAAAAAACAGTTAAAAACTGCGTATGACGTGCTATGGGGAAAAGTGAATTGTGTGCACATTTTCAAAATTCTGTGATCCCTACACTAAGTCATATACTACTTAAATTTTGAATTTTTGAAAGGGAGAAAAAAAACAACAAAAAACTCCCATGTAATAAAATCTATTTTCAAGGATAAACAAGCAATAAATTTTGAATTTTGAAAGGGAGAAAAAAAACAAAAAAACTCTCATGTAAAAAAATCTATTTTCAAGGGTAAATAAGCAATAAATTTTAAGGGAAACTAAAATTGGATTGCAGTTTTGGGGAATTGTAAACCGACACTGCCTTTTCTTGCGAGAAACTGAAATTGAACTCATGTTTTGATTTGATTTATTAGGTCAAAAAACAGTTAAAACTTTGTGTGACGTATGGAGGAGAAGATCTTTTCATGTTTTCTTGAACTCCAGAATCCCTTCATGGCATTTTAAGTATAAAAGGGTGGGAGATGAATAAAAGTTTAAAAAATAAAATTATTAATAATAAAATTAAAAAAGTGCGATATTAGCAACATTTTAAAAAGTAAACATTTTCGTTCCCGAGTTATAGCATATTTTCATCAGTAAAAGAACTGGAGATTAATTTTTCTGCATTGCTAACGAAATAGTATCTCAGCCTCAGCTGTACTCCTACCACTGCAAGTAAAGGAGCTCAATAAAATGTGTGTAGTGTGAAGCTACATTTGGGATGAACAAACCGGACCGGATTTCCGGAGGGCAAAACCGGAACGGGTTTTCCGGAGGGCAAAACCGGAACGGGTTTTCCGGAGGGCAAAACCGGAACGGGTTTTCCGGAAGGCAAAACCGGAACGGGTTTTCCGGAGGGCAAAACCGGAACGGGTTTTCCGCAGGGCAAAACCGGAACGGGTTTTCCGCAGGGCAAAACCGGAACGGGTTTTCCGCAGGGCAAAGCCGGAACGGGTTTTCCGCAGGGCAAAGCCGGAACGGGTTTTCCGCAGGGCAAAGCCGGAACGGGTTTTCCGGAGGGCAAAGCCGGAACGGGTTTTCCGGAGGGCAAAGCCGGAACGGGTTTTCCGGAGGGCAAAACCGAAGTGT
>BLKR01011406.1:0-33092 GCA_011170035.1 Teleogryllus occipitalis
GCCCTCACCTTGACGTAGTAGTCGCCGTAGACGGCGGGGAAGAGCCCTCACCTTGACGTAGCAGTCGCCGTAGATGGCGGGGAAGAGCCCTCACCTTGACGTAGCAGTCGCCATAGATGGCGCGGAAGGGCCCTCACCTTGACGTAGTAGTCGACGTAGATGGCGGGGAAGAGCCCTCACCTTGACGTAGCAGCCGCCGTAGATGTCAGGGAAGAGCCCTCACCTTGACGTAGTAGTCGACGTAGATGGCGAAGACGTTGCGCTCGGCGGGGGAGGAACCCTCACCTTGACGTAGCAGCCGCCGTAGATGGCGGGGAAGAGCCCTCACCTTGACGTAGCAGCCGCCGTAGATGTCAGGGAAGAGCCCTCACCTTGACGTAGTAGTCGACGTAGATGGCGCGGAAGGGCCCTCACCTTGACGTAGTAGTCGACGTAGATGGCGAAGACGTTGCGCTCGGCGGGGGAGCCGGGCGGGGGGCCCAGCACGGTGGCGGCGAGCGCGGCGCCCGCGCGGCTGAACGAGTCCTCGAGCGCGATCCAGTTCTTGGTGGCGCCGCGCGCCGGGTGCAGCTCGTAGGTGCGGCGCAGGGAGGAGCCGGGGCCCAGGGGGCACTCGGCGCCGCTCGCCGCCGTCGCCACCACGTTCTTGAACTTGCCGTTGGAGAACATGCACACGTCCACGTGCTGCACCACGAACACCTGCCACACACACACCCTCAGACGCAGGAACCTCTTTAAAACGCAGCTGGACATTGATTTCAATAGAATGAATTCTTCGTCAAAGTTCGTCAAAGTATATTAATTTCCAATAGTGACAATACAGAGCTTTCTAATATCTGTCGAGCCTATCTGGATTTTTCGGTTTACTAATTATTTTCTTAAAGGTTAAAGGATTTCAGCCCTGGAAGCAAACGATTCGTAACACTGAGTAGTTAAACATATGAATGATAATTACTCGTGCATGGAGTTGAGTAAGATTCAGGAGCGGGTATATAAATGTTAAGCAGGAAATTGCAACAAAAATGTGTATAACAGATTACGTGATCGACTTAAAATTAGCCCAGTGGCGCATTGAACTTCCGTATTATTTTAAGAATATTTTTGCTATATATTTAACATTTAGAACAAAAATATGAGTAAATGTTTCTATATTGTTTGAGAACGTGAGAATATTTTCGACTTTCTTAATTTTATTAAGAAATACGGTTTTAAATTTCTGTATAATTTATTGCGGCTATTTGATTGTATAAAATGCGTTTAGCGATTCGTGTTCAGATGAAATGTGAAACTCATTTTTTTGCATTGAAACCCAAACCATGTTCTGCGGAGTGGGGTGAGTGGCTTCGTCCTACCTTTATCCTCCGCACCGTCTTGTTGCTGTTGTTGGCGACGGCCACGTGCACGGACACGGTGTCCCCGTGGCAGTAGCCCGCGCGGTCCAGCGACGCCTCCAGCTCCACCTTGCCGTCGCTCAGCAGGAAGGGCTTGGCGGCGGAGGCGTGCGGCGGCGGGGGCGGCGGGGGCGGGGGCGACGGCGCCTCGGGGTCGCCCCGCGGGCCCTGCTCGCCCGGGGCGCGCGTGGGCGAGGCCTCCGGGGAGACGGTGAGCGCCATGGAGCGCTGGATCACCCGGATGCCCATGCGCACAGTGCTCCGCCGGTGGAGCTTCTCGTCCGGCCGCTCCGCTGTCACATCACGCAAACGGTGTGTTTGTGCGATTTTTGGCAATTTGGGCTGATAGTCCGATTTACCGAACTATCAAATTACCGTTTTACTGATTTACGGTATTACCGATTTACCGTATTACCGATTTACCTGTAATTCGAATTATCGTATTATCGATTTACCGTATTGCCGATTTGCCATATCACCGATTTACCGTGTTATCGATTTACCGTAATACCGATTTATCGATTTACCGTATTTGGCATTTTGGTAGGATCATACGATTTTGCCGGCTAGCTAACCGTGTCCCCATTTGAATGCCTTAGTTTAATTCCTAAGCTTTGGGGGTAAGAGTGACATGTAGCAAACTCCACCTGCCTGAGCGATTCTTCACAAAGCAATAGAAACTGAGACGACTTTAAAGGAAACCTATAAATCTATTTTTGCTCCGGGATAACATCTTAGGAAGATAGAACATTGCCCTATCCTAGCTATTGAGCTATCATAGAGACACACAAGAAAAATAAATAATGAAAAAGTATAATATCGATGATAGAGGTTTCTTTGTTAAATGAAATCTATTCTAAAAATTCAGTTCTTTAAAGAAGGTTATGTTCATTTTCTTAGTGGAGTATTTTGGCTTAATTTTGCAAATTTTCGAAATTGGAGATTCTAACACTTTGTTTGCTACAATCTTTCAGGAATTTCAGGTTGCATTGCAACAATGGGAGTGCCGCGTTACGTCATGAAATTTTCAGAATAATTTATCATTGTTTCGCGGTTTTTGGGAGTGGATTCAATGGTATTTTCGATTGTTAAATGTTTGTTGATGTATTAGCTTAAATGTTTACGCCCAGTGACCTACGATTGGTAATACACGTTAGAAGTGATGGCTGAAATGTATTAATAGGGAGAAAAATTTATGTATTATAATTTTACATAAACTTTAGCTAGACGAGAAAGTTCGTGCGGTTGCAGCATCATTAGTTTCGTAATGCTGTACTGTTAGAGATTCGCCTTAACGCAATCAATGGAACGAAAAGCCATTCTTAACGTTGGATGTCCACTAACAGTCGCATATCAATGGGATGGAGGGGCAAATACGGACGCAAGTTTTTCTGTTTGTTTATATACAAAGAGCTAACGAGAAAACTTCGATTTAAGAATGTATGTTTATTGTTTTTGTGCAACAAACAAGCGTTGAAAGTCGTAACTATCACTTCGAGGAATAAAATTCTTAAAAGAGAAATCAGTAGGTAAAACTTGTACAGCCGATATTCTCCAAAATTGATTTCCCAATTGATCTGTCTGCTGATGCGACCTCTTGAATTTGAAACCCATATTTTAATTTGGGGGGGGGGATTTACATGAAACCCCTGGGACATTTTCCAAATTTTCAAAACAAAATGGCTCCATCGTTTTTAATTAAATTTTGTTGTTGGATAGTGTAAAGAACGTTTAAGACAATGATGTAGGTTCATGTTTGTTGAAAACCCTGATTTTCCGAATATTGCAAAAGTTCACATTTTCTCTAAGTCTTTCTACAACTAAAATATTAAAGATTAAGATTTTTCTTCTAATGAAATCTGTTTCTTAAAAATATTTTAAAAATAAGGTCATGTATAATTTTACGAAAATTTGAGTACTTTTTGCGTAATTTTACGTGAAAATACGGACGAGAAAGTACGCTCTGTTGTAGCTCCACTAGTTTATTTCATTTTTAGCATACTCTTTTATAAAAGATGATTGTCTCCATGAAGTTTAAAAACGGTTCATTGTTCACTAATGAATTTGAAAATGCTGAACAAGAAAAACGTTTATAATTTGTGCGTATTTTATTTTTTCACTTGTATCATAAACTGGTTTAAATCCGTCTTTTATTACCTTTAATACTCGTGGTTTTACGCAAACTGAAATTTCCGAGTATAGTATCGCAGAGTGCTTTTTAAAACAATATGAGTATGTATCACTAACTCGGAAACTAGCTAGGCGAAAAGAAAGCTCCGTGCTGCGAACTCGTTACTTAGGTAGGAGTAACGACCGCCATAAACCGCAACGCAAGTCGTAATGTCGCGTTGACTTTAATTACGCTACGCCGTGAGGCCAATCCCATTAGAACTCTACGCACGTGTGTCGTGCGCAGGCGACGTGTAGTGACATGGAAAGCGGCACACACTGCTCGCCAGCGACACAGGACGCAACGGGAAATGGAGGGGTAACGAAGTTAAGGTGCCGTTGGGGACAGCAGAACGGTGGCGGTACAGTACGCTGGTGCCGGAGTGGGCACATGGGAATAAAGCGAAGGGATCTCCTGTTGAGAGAGCGAAAATGGCGACGTGCATGTGCTGTACGCGATGATGGGGTAATATAAGAGGATTCAATGCCGGTGGTAGGAGATGGTGTGGAGTTCACGACATTTGCATCATCAATGTGAAATTGAGGCGTTGTTTTGTCGTATTTGTTTATTTCAGTATTGCCAACGAAAATAAAACAAATAAAATAAACAAATACGACAAAATAACGCCTCAATTTCACTTCGATTCAATGTCAATTTGTAACTGTAACTCCCTCTGGGCTGTGAAGAACATAACGTGCCAAATGACATATATTTGTAATAATTGACGTCATTCCTCTAGCCATGCAAATGTAATAAAATTACATTTACCTCGGCTTTGAAAGAAAAGAAAACAAACAACTTTAATATTAATTGCCACCAAAAGATTTTCAATTTAACTGTGTGTCAACTCTGATTAATTTTAGGTATGTCCTTAGAATGCAGCATATAGGTGTTTTTATTGAACAAAAATTTGTTGTCACATCTAAGCATCAATTGTTCTTATCGCAGGGACTAATCGACAACATTTGTGTCTTTAACTGATTTTAAAGTTTATTGCACATTGCTTTAACATTTCTTTGTAATCACACTAAACTCAACAATTTTCAGTTATTGCAATTCATCTATTCACAATATCGCCACTAAACTAATATAATATAATTCAAGTTTCTCTTCATTATAGAACTCATTCCGCTGTTAACGAAAAGGAAATTTGAAATTTTTGTATTCAACTTCAAGTGGAAGATTGATAAGATTTTAGACTTTAATTACTAGAACTATTTGCAAATCTGGCGAGTTTTATCTACTAAACTTTAGTAATAAATAAATCACGATTGCGTGGTTCAATAAAAATGTGTACTTCACCGGTTGTTCAGAAAATGAATGCGTTTGGACATTTACTAACCACTAATATATTTCGCGAATACTAGATCAGAAGCTAGTATCCATTCTCAATTGCTAAGTATTGCATTTAAGACATGACGTTAAAGTAATATTTTTTCTTTGAATGATATCAAGTTTTATACTCATCACCAAAAATTGTTATATTCTATTCATGGTATGATTATTATAGAAAAAAAATATCCTAATCTTCTTTAAATAGTGAGGAATGATAATCTTCATAAGGATTTATTATCATGTACTCCAAATATATTTTTGATTATACATCTTTTTCACCTATTTGTATAGAAGGATATGCTGGTTAAAATTAATTTAGAGACTGCACACGAGCAGTGTGTGTGTATGTGTGTTTATGAGTAAGTAAATTTGAGTTCGCTTACCGACGTAGACCCGAACGTCGTAGTTGGTGCTAACAACTTGGCGGGTTTCAGTTGAAAGAAGGCGATGTGTGTGTGTGTGTGTGTGTGTGTGTGTGTTTGTGTGAGTGTGTAGTAGATCGGTAGGTGGGTTGCGCTTGCCAACGTAGCCTCTTAACGTCGTAGCTGGTGCCGATGGGCGCGCCGCTGTACTGCTTGGCGGGCACCAGCGGCACGGAGGATTGGCAGTGTGTGTGTGTGAGTGAGAATGTGCTTACCCACGTAGGCTCTAACGTCGTAGCTGGTGCCGATGGGCGCGCCGCTGTATTGCTTGGCGGGCACCAGCTGCACGGAGGGTGGGCAGTGTGTGTATGAGAGAGTGGAAGTGTGCTTACCCACGTAGGTTCTAACGTCGTAGCTGGTGCCGATGGGTGCACCGCTGTACTGCTTGGCGGGCACCAGCTGCACGGAGGGCGGGCTGTGTGTGTGTGTGTGTGTGTGTGTGTGTGTATGACTATGACTATGGGTGTGCCTACCCACGTAGGCTCTAACGTTGTTGTGTCCGATGGGCGCGCCGCTGTACTGCTTGGCGGCACCAGCTGCACGGAGGGCGTGCAGTGTGTGTACGAGAGAGTGGAAGTGTGCTTACCCACGTAGGCTCTAACGTCGTAGCTGGTGCCGATGGGCGCGCCGCTGTACTGCTTGGCGGGCACCAGCTGCACGGAGGGTGGGCAGCGTGTGTATGAGAGAGTGGAAGTGTGCTTACCCACGTAGGCTCTGACGTCGTAGCTGGTGCCGATGGGTGCACCGCTGTACTGCTTGGCGGGCACCAGCTGCACGGAGGGTGGGCCGTGTGTGTATGAGAGAGTGGAAGTGTGCTTACCCACGTAGGCTCTGACGTCGTAGCTGGTGCCGATGGGTGCACCGCTGTACTGCTTGGCGGGCACCAGCTGCACGGAGGGTGGGCCGTGTGTGTATGAGAGAGTGGAAGTGTGCTTACCCACGTAGGCTCTGACGTCGTAGCTGGTGCCGATGGGTGCACCGCTGTACTGCTTGGCGGGCACCAGCTGCACGGAGGGTGGGCCGTGTGTGTATGAGAGAGTGGAAGTGTGCTTACCCACGTAGGCTCTGACGTCGTAGCTGGTGCCGATGGGTGCACCGCTGTACTGCTTGGCGGGCACCAGCTGCACGGAGGGCGGGGCAAGCGGCGTGAGCTCCAACGTGAAGGGCCTCGCGTGTGGACCCAGTCGACGCATTAGCGCTTCCTGTAGACACAAACGTTCGTCCATCTTGGGGATAACCTGTTGAAACCTTGCACTTTATATAACCATTAAACTGTTTGATGCGCTCTGAAAGCATGTATGAGCAACGAAGTTTTGAGTTCATATAAATCTTAACACTGATATTATGCATGTTGCAATACAGTGCCTTGCACATCAGAATACGTCATCGTATTATCATTTTGCTGCTTAGAAAAGAGTTAAGACTATTTATTAGTGTTAAAAAATGAAATATAAATGTGTTTGAATTGTAATATCTCGCGGAAAGAGGGAGCTGAGAGAGGTAGCATCAGATCTAGGACCATGGTGGTGAACAATGAACGCGACTTTGTTGAGGGATTCTGGAGAGAGTTCATTGGAGATGTGAAGTCGGAATATAAGAGGTATATATTAGTGTGACATTCTGGTTTTAAAACCCAAATAGAAACAACTTCAGGATATTGAAAGTTTGATGAAACCTTGAGTAAGGTATTTCAACAAATTAATTGGTGGTTCTATAGTAAGGAACAAGCTATCCGGGAACGCAGAGAGGATAACATTTGCCGATTGATTCTGGATTTATATTTTCGTGAACAATACATCTGCTTGTGTTCGAACTTAGTGTTCAATTTAAACAACCACAAGAGAGATGTCAACGGACAGCGAGGGTTGATGAATGGCAATAGAGCAACAGCTGAATGTATTGGCGTTGAAACGTCCGCCGCATTCACGTGTGCATACGCTTTTGCGGGAACAAGAGTTCAGTAAATTCGTAATATTTAGTGAGAGTATTGTTTCCTCAATATTCAGAAAAAATTAAGTGCAAAGTTGCTCCCCATTTTCCAATTAGAAAAACTTCCTCAGATGCCAATCTTCTTTTATATAACAAAATCTTCAACTGTTGTCAGAGGTTCTACATATGGCGGTGGGTCGCAGGATCCTTGGCAAAGAAGATATGATAGTTAATTTTCGAACTCGTCTAGTTGAAGTTTGACACATTCGCCTGTAGGGAAGTGTCTGCATAGACAAGAAAGGAAAAGGATCTCGTTTCTCATTGTTCCTTTCAGCGTGCTGTTCCGTGCCAGACGACGTGCACGCTGCCTGGCGGCGAGGTAGTTACGAGGCGGCAGAACACGCGCAGCAGCGCGGAACAGCTGTCAGGAGATGCCAAGATGAAAGAGCTCTGAGGAGCAGTGAGTGGCGAAGGACGAGAGTGTAGTCTCGGTGACATCACCTAACACTCAGACGGGGAAACACAAGTGGAAAAATTGTTAAGGTGAGGACATTTGCAGTTGGTTGCCGTAATAGTATTAGTAATGGAAATCAAATATTATTTTGTTTGGGAATTAATATGTAACCTAATTCTATGAATGAATAAGATTATTAACTTGCAAAATCACTGATGTGGTGAAATACGAAGTATCCTAGTAGAAAATTTAAGTACCATTTCTGTGGTTTATGTCTCGGCCACTAAGTTTGTCTTAAATGTAATGAACTTTTTCGCAACTACTCATTTGGAAGGTTATTGGAGCCTCAAGAAATGAGGCGTATTATTCAATTAGGGGGAAGTGAGGTAGTTTTCCTAAGCTTTTCTCGCCCACACAGAAAATGCCGAAGCATCTACTGACACTTTAAGTAACACCTTTCACTGAATAAATACCATTATTCATCAGCCATCTCTATTCCCAAAACATTTCTTTTATTAAACAACTTTTATTAATTTTTTTATAAAACATTATTTTTCTACCCCAGTGAAACGTTGTAACATCTATGAATAGAAATTACTGGCATCATGCCATTTAATTCTTATTATATTTATGAATGCCTGACTCCTACGTGCTTGTATGATTCAGTAATACATACGTGGGCCGACATCCCATCCTGCACGTATTACGTTTTCTCTAAAAATCTACTCTATGAGAAAATAAAATGGTGGGTCTGCGAAGATTATCTATTTAATAAATCGTCTTTCTTTTTTCAATAACACAGTTCCATAATTTATTAACTTCAAACATCCCAACTGTGAAGTTTAAGTTGTACAGAGTAAATAAAGTAAATAGTGTTCGGTCTTAGACCAGGACATGTAAATTATTAGAATAAATTAGGAAGTAAGACAAAGTAGATTAGTTCGTATAGTTTGTGAGCTAGGCCGTATGTGTTCGGTGTAAATAGCGTTGAAGAATAAATACGAAATGATCCGCCACATCGCCCAGGATGACCTTGTCTCAATCGGGTACAGGCGTCACTGCAGTGCTTCTGGCCGAGAGGTCCTGGGGTTCGAGTCCCGCTGGTGGCATGATTTTCCAATACAGCTACATAGCTTGGTCGAATTCAGCCGCTGTCTGGAGGAGACATCCAGCAGCCGGTTACTGTGATTGGTAGTTTTCGGTGGTTTCTCCGATCAACACCAGGCAAATGCCGGAGTAGTACCCTAAAGAACGGTCCACGGATCAGGCACGATCTTCCCTTTTCATCCTTGTCCTACCCTCACCCCTTACATACATGTTGCGGCTTTGTGACAAAGTTGAAGAGCGCACCTAAAGCGGCGCGAGGCGGCAGCGGCGGCGGGTGACGGCTGGGCATCAGACCGGCAAAGACGCCCGGCCAATGAGAAATAATCAGCTAGCCGGCGAGCCGGTGGCTGTGAAGCGAGGCTACGGCGCCGGCTGCTTGATAAGCGAGCGCCGCCGGAGACGGGGCAGACTGAGCGGGAGATGTAGATTGGAGAAACAGTGGTTTTGATAGAGTGTGCATTAGGCGAAATGATTTTCTGACCGCTATTGTAAATATTTCCGTTTCTATGTAAAAGTTTCCATTACTGTGTAAATAAACTTGTTGTTTGGAACGTGAGTGGTTTTTCTGAACATGACAATTCTTACACTAACATGAACTACTCTACCACATATTCCGGGAGACCGGTCGGTAGCTTAGAGATTGTTCCAGTTGAGGCGATGCCCCGCTTGTGGGAGATATCTGGTTGGGGAAAATCTCGCTAGAGGACGGTCGGTCGGCCACGGATCTCGCCATCGAGCATCGCAATCTCCGGCGATAAAAATGTGAACCATATTCATGGGACTAATGGTCTTATTAGTTGACGCGGACGAAATAATCAATCAATCAATCGAGCACAGTTGGGCGTAAACCCCGACACAATACCCCTGCGCTCGGCTGGAAGGGAGGGGTTACGAAGATCTCTTTCACCCGCGGTTAAAGCGAGGGGACGATTGCGTAGCATGAAGCTGTGGAAATAGTGTGTACATGAATGTATGTGTAGGATTTATAAATGTATGTGTTTGTAAGTGTCTAAAACATAAACCAAGAGAGGCAGAAGCGCGTCAAACACTTGAACTACACTGATTTTCCAGGTTGCTGAATGCAAATATTGTAATGAAATTAGTAACTGCTGTTTAAAAAGGAAAATCAGATGTAAGGAAAAATAAATTTATTGGAGGGAATTATTTAAGAGAGTTTTTTAGTTCATTGATTCGTTTATTTAACTTATAAAAATTAAACGATCGTATTGATCGAGAAATAGAATATACATTTGTTTTCTTGAGATCCGGAATCTCCACTCTCTTCCTTTTCTTATCTTAATTTTTAAATTGAATTATTAGTAACGGTAGGAACGGGAGGTTTTTGGAACACTTGATAACAAGAAATATTCGCAGGTGTATAATATCTATTTCTAATTTCCAATGTACACAAAAATTTAAAGAAAACTAAGCACACTACGGCCGTAAGAGAAGTGTCTATGGGTTTTGTAGATAGATAGAAACTCGAGGAAAATACAAAAACGATGAAGCAGTTTCGATTTTAACTGAAAAATTTAAATAATTGATTTTGTTATTTTGCTTATTCTCATACTGCCGACTGAATTGTAATACCCAGTGCGTCACTATGACACATCCGATGTCATACGTCTGCAACACCGCGCAACTTTTTATTATTATTATTATTATTATTATTATTATTATTATTATTATTATTATTATTATTATTATTATTATTATTATTATTATTATAAATTATAATATTATTATAATACTTATTATAAATTAATATACCCATATGTTCCGTTATGGTACAGCTTCATATTTTTATATTCTTGACAAGAACTGTTGGATTGTGTAAATATATTATTTTAAGTTATTGCAGTATTTGTAAAGACTATATATCTCACAGTAATTTACCCATAAAAAATAATCAGAGGGAGAAATGAAAAAAATATTCATAAAACTTAATTCTCCGTGGCGTCGAAGAAGCCTCCGGGAGAATTTTTGTGTTTTATCTTGCTAGTAACATTGCAGTGGATATAAAACGAAAAGATGCAGATACGTGTTGCTGTTTGTTATTCTGATTAAGGACATTCTACTTGATGAATAAAAACGTATTTGAGGCAGGAATACGCAGAGCAAAAAATATAATCTACAAGATAATGACTAATGTTAAGCTCCGTAGGTTCAGCCATATCAAGCCATATCAAATATAGAAATATTAGAGCCATATCAGTATGGTAGATTCAGTCATATCAAACATGGAAGCATTAATAACTTTCTCTTAAAATAATGCTTAACTTATTGCCAAAAGAGTATTCTATTCGTAAATACAACAATAATTCAGAAAAATGTTGTTTAACCCATTTTTTAAATTCGCAAATATCGTCAACAAGAATCAATGAATTCGAGCGAATCGAGCAACGGTAACTGTACGAGACCGCGAGGAAGACAAAAACGATTGACACAACTTTCTGGAGCTGGAGCGTGTATTTTCCCATTATGGTCAGGTTTTAGGCCCGTTTGAACCAGTGGGTGACGTATAGTGCAGTGTCTCCCCTGTCGAATGAAACGGGCAGTTTCGACAGTACGGACATCATCAGAAGAACGACCCCCCCACACACACACACACACACAAAAACACACACTCACACATACATTCAAACTCTCGCACACTAATGGAAAGGCACCAAAATATGTTTCGCAAAAAGGGATTCTCTAGAAAACGTAACTTTTTAAATCACTCTTTAAAAATGAAAATAGTTTCACAATAAAACCCAACTTTCAGCATTTCCGGCATCCCGGGTTGGCGGAGGGATGGATCCATCAAAACTTTGATAGAACTTTACAAAAGGTCTCATTTTTTTAGAATACTGTACATAAATCATCTTGTGTCCATTTAAGGGACACGAAAAACTGTTTTTAAGATTCTAGGACACTACAGTTGCGAGTTTTACACGATGATTAAAGTCGTCACGGTATAATGTGCTTTGCGGGTTGCATTTGCATGTCATTATCCACAATGCCATAATATGAGAACTCTGTTTTTCGTCTTACATCTCTCTGATGTGAGCATGGGTTCTTATAAAAGGGAGGAATCGGTCATCTTTCTTCCGCTCATTATATCGAGGGAATTATTTACTCGTACATTCAGTACAGGATTCAATTACTTTCTTAAATTCATTATTTTGTAGTAATAACTACTAATACTAAATACGAATACAATGATATTGTGCATTGTAGCGTGAGGATGTAACGTTTAATATTCAATATTATTACACATTTTGTTTCTTCGTTAAATACCACTAACACATTTAACAGCATATTACGAAGGGGAGATGTAATGGTCGGTATTAATATAAGAGTTTAATAAGATAGTACATTATGACTCGGCAAAGATGGGAACGAGTGCCGTAAACTTGATACAAGCATGCATGTTCATTACATCGAATTTCGTACAGTTGTACAGTTATTTTTCTACAACTAATAAATGCTAATTGTAATTGAACCGTGTCGGTCCAAAGTATTATGATTTCTCCTCTTTCTGGGGTTAATTCCAATGTTAATTCCATGTTAAATTCACTAACATTTAACATTTTAGTATTGTATTTTTCTTTGCCAAATTTTCAGTAAAAATAAATTCAAAACTGAACGACATATCACCATAAAACACACAAAGACTTGTATTTACTTTTCGTAAGGTCAGTGAATGTTCCTTCCAATAGATGCTGTCACGCGCGGGAAATAGGATTGAACTCAGACATCTAATTTATTAAAATTCGACAAAAAAGTGTAGTCTCGAATCTTACTTATCTGACCTTACTACATGAACAGTAAGACAATAGAAGAAATTATTATCCTCAGTCCGTTAAAATAAAAGTATCAATTGAAACTGGATAAAAACTGAATCAAAATCTTTACAACACACTTATCAAACTGGAAATAATGTGCTCAAGAATGTATGAAAATGTAAGATCTAGAAACGAGTTCTTATTGGAATAAATGAAGATACGTGCAGCTTTAAAATGCTCTCCTTAAATAGTATCCCCTTTATTTCTCTTATCCATTTTAAATTAATATATATGATATCATCGGGGGCTATTAATAAGATTTTTGTAAACAGGGAAGATATTGTGCAAGATCCGTCTCCTTGTCACACGTCACAGGGTAGTAATGTACTCAATCGAACGAAATATTTAATTCAACGATGACTACCGTATTCCACATATCAGCGCTAAATATCGACAAACGCAGTAATATTTTATTTCACAGCCGCAAGAATCCGTTTCCTATAATCGAAAATCAAAGCTATAAAGAAAAAGCGCAGGCATGCAGGATTAGGGTACCGCAAGAAGAAAGGCGGCAGCGAGAGCCATGCGGTGCTGTCGTGAATCACGGCCGTCTACCTGGCTTCCCCCGCCGCTTCGCAAAGCTGCACTCCGCCCGCCCCGCTTCGCCCCTCTCCGCCCGAGCCCCGATCAACGAGCAGCGCATCCCTTCTCCGCCCCCAACCGATTCACCTCCCTTCGCCTCGCTCACTTCACCTTCAGGCTCCGCTCCTCACCGCCAGACCGCTCTGCGCCGCTCCTCACAGTCTCGCTGTAGCTGCGCATCCCCTTTTCCGCCTCAAACCGAATAACCTCCTTTCGCCTCTCGCACCTTATCATTGCCCGGTTCCGTTCCTCCCCACTCTCCCCGCCCCGCGCATCTCCTCCCTGCCCCACACCTCGTCCTTGCCTCGATCCGCTCCTTCCCGCCCCGCACCTTTCCTGCCCGCTCCCCTCCTCCCTGCCCTTCACCTTCCCAAACATCTCCTCCCCCTCTTCCCCGCCACTGTCGTCTCCGCCCCTCTCCCGCCACTCTCCTCCCAGCCCCTCTCCTCCCAGCCCCTCTCTCCTCCCAGCCCTCTCTCCCCAAGCGCTCTCCTCCCCAGCCCCTCTCCTGCCCTTCTCCTCCCAGCCCCTCTCCTCCAAGCCCCTCTCCAAGCCCTCTCCTCCCCAGCCCCCTCTCCTCCTCGAGAGATCTCCTCCTGCCCCTTCTCCCTGCCTCTCTTCTCCCCACCCCTCTCCACCTCCCCATCTCCTCCCCGCTCCTCTCCTCTTCGCTCCCCACCTCCCCACCCGTCTCCTCCCTATCCCGCTTCTCATTGTCCCACTGTACCCGCTGCGCACCCCATTCTCCGCCCCCTCCGATGTACCACTCATCACCTCTCTTACCTTCTACCCGCCCGCACCGATCCACACCGCCCTTTCCCACCCAGCCCGTTCCGCCCCTCTCCTCACCGCCCCGGCCGTCACTGCCCCGCTATAGCTGCGCACCCCCTTCTCCGTCGCTATTCGATCAACCTCTCTTCGCTTCTCTCACCTCACCACCCCGCCTCTGCTCCTTTAGGCCCCGCAGTGCCGTGACATGCTTCACCCTGTCCCGCTCCGCCCTGCCCCGTTCCCCTTCTCACTCCGACTATTCCAGGTTCTTCTTCCCCCTTCGCCCCCTCCCCCTTCACGTCCTGCTCCGTTCCTAACAGCCCCGCGAACCTTGCTCCGTCACGCTTCCCTCCTCACCCCACCTATTCCACGTGCCTCCTTCGCCGTGCCTTCCCACTCCAAACCTCCCCTCGTCCACCCGATCCGCCCCGCTCCACTCTCGGCCGTTCTCGTGCGCGCGTTGGCTCGACTGGGATCGGCCCCGTTCGGCTCGCCTCGGGGTCGCGCGGGAGATAGCGGCGGAAGCGGAAGCGGCGGAATCTGCGCGCCCCGCCCCGTCCCTCGCCCATGCCCCGCCGCGCCGCTTCCGCCGATGCAACCTGCGCGCCGCCCCGCCCCCTTTCTCGAGCCACACACACCGGCGCGGCGGCGCCACCGCGTCTTTCGCCCGCGCTAAATATAGAGCAGCCAACTCCCGCTGGAGGCGCCGCCGGCGCTACACGCCAGAGCAGGGCGCCGGAGGGGGGAGGGGCACTTCTTTCGCTTCTGTTTCTTCTTCTTCTTCTTCTTCTTATTCCTTTTAATGTCTTCGTCTTCTTCTTCTCCGTCCGTTTTCCCTCTTATTTTTCTTCGCTCTACAAATTCATTTTTGCTTCTTCTTCTTTTTCTTAAATTTTCCCTATTTTTCTTCTTCGCTGTAATAATCATTTTTATTCTTCTTCTTCCATTTTCTCTATTTTTCTTCCTTGCTCTATTAATCATTTTTCGTCTTTCATAATGTTTATGATCCGCTCAACAAATCATGCTTATAACTTATTTACATCGTCTTATATCTACTCCTTCTTGTATTTTCCTATATTTGTCTCTTTCCTTTCTATTTCTTCTGTCATTTTACTCGACCTTCTTTCTTATTTTCCCTCTTCTCTCTTCTTTTATTTTCTCCGTTCATATTCGTCCTCCTCTTTCCTCTCTTTCCTCCTTTCTGTTTCTCCATTTTTCTCACTTTTCCTCCCGCTTCTTATATTTTGTTTTTCTCATTTCGTTTTGTCATGCCTATCCTTCCGCCTCTTGTATTTGATTTCTTCTTCCCTCTTTCTTCTCTAAGACGAATTGTGAGATCCGAACTTTTCTGATATGATGAATTATTGTTTTGTTTGGATTATTTCCTCGTTGCATTCAAAATTAGTATTGATCTTGTGATGTGGCAATTTCATTATCTAACTACTAACAATTATTCTGAGATAGACGTTGTGTTTCAATTCATATACTTAGTTGCAACCCACTTAAAATAGTTCATGTATTACTTCAGCATAAGTATGCTCAGCTTTGTGAATATCTCATCCAATTAACCACAAACTTTAAAGATACTAAGGAATCTAAACTTATCGAGAAGGTACGATACGTTTTATACAGATTCGAGAAATATAATAATTGTTTACAAAATAAATGTTATATCTTTTACTTCACAATATTCAAGAATTGTCAAACAAGGTATTACGTCAAGATTAATAACTAGAGCTCGGACATTTTGGCATCAAAAAAGTTGAAAATATGCTGGAAAATAGGCAATAAAAACCTTAAAAATAGGCAGAGAATAGGCACCAAAAATTGAGAAAAAAGCAGAAAATACGTATTTTTGTTGAAAATAGAAAGAAAACGCCGTCAATAAGTACACTAAAAGATTTAATATTAGAGTTTACACAAAGACGTCCCTTTCTCATATTAAAAGAATTATAAAATAAATTTCATTTATAGTTCAGAATGACAGTGCACAATAAAAATATTTTCCAAGTTTTCCACAGTAAACGAAGCCCTTCTTTCTTTCAAAATTACTTTATAATGGGAGAATGTTGTAAATGGTGTCTCCACCTCACATGAAGCTACAAGGGCGTATTTCATTGATGCTATATGTTCTGACGAAATATCGTATGACGTTTTATTCCCATTACTGAACTGTAAGTTTTGTTTATTTTTTACTATTCATCTAATGAAATTTTACAGATGTTGATAATAGTCGTAAATTTATTTTGAACATAATATTTATATTAAAGATATTTGATCAAATTAACGGACCAATATGATTGTAATGATACAATTAGGATATGAGGAGTTTTCAAATCAATTAAAGGCAATTAACTCACGACATAAAATGATCACTTCATAGAAAGTTATTTTCCATGAGCAAAGACGTAGTACGATTCTTCGAAAATGTACGGTATCATAAAAGTAAGCATGATTGTCATAGAAAAATTGAATCTTCGATTTTTTTCATTATTGTGCCTTGGCTACATTCATCACCGCTTACGCATCATCTCCACCTTCACTTTTAGCCCCCTCACTGATATTACCTTTGCCATCGCATCCGACTGCCCTTTCTCCTCTTCCTCCTGTATTGCCTCTTTCCCTTTTCGGCCACTGTTTCATCTCCTTCTCCACCACCTTGTCTTTGATTGAATGATTGATTAGTGATTCCGGGTACGTCAACTGCTAAGGTCATTAGTTCCGTAGGTGTGGTTCATGTTCATGCTCGGAAGGTGGCGGTGATATTCACCCGCTGAGTGGCAAGATCCGGAGCCGAACTACGTCGCCAGCGGGGTTTTCCTCAACCGGGAATCTCCCACAAGCGGACCACCACCCCAGCCGGGACAAGCTCTAAGCTCCTGCCCAGTCTCCCGGCGTTTTTGGTAGTGAAGTGTGTGTTAATGTAAATGTATGTGTCTAGGGCGAGAGGATAGAGCAAGGAAGAGGAAGGAGGGATCGCGCGCGGTCCATGGTCTGTTTGTTAGGGTACTACCCTGGCATTCCCTTGGTGTTGTTAGGAGAAACCACGAAAAACTACCGATTAGAGCAGTTTGCCGCAAGAATTCTCTCCAATCAGCAGCTGAACTAGTCCTAGCTATTTAACTAGCGTCAAAATCCTTCCACCGTCGGGATTCGAACCTAGGACATCTGGGTCAGATGCACTGCAGCGATATCAGTTGATGGTCTGAGCCATCTCGCCATGTCCCTGTCTTCAATTGCCAGACCTTCTACACTCCGATTAAAACGTAAGATGAATTGACGGTTGATCAGCTGGGACCCAGTTATCCAATCGGGCGCTTCAATATCAAAAGTTAAATTGTAACGAAGCCCCTTCCTGGATAACCGCGTCCCAGCTGCTCGCTGTCAGTATCCTATCCTTTTTAATCGCAGTGTAGCCAGGTGCTCTGTTGCCTTCAGCGCTGCGACTCGGCCTCCGATATTACGCGAACCTCCAACATTACGAGCGCCTGTCCATCGTGGCTTCCCTACTCGGCCTTCACCTTTGCCGTCGCCAGCGCCATGCTGTTCCTCCCCTTCTCCGTCGTCTCTGTAGCAATGTCGCTCGCCATCTCCACTCCTCTTTCGCTTGCGTCTCCGCTTCTTCCGCCGCTTTCGGCTCCTTACACCCTCCCCATTCTCTACCCTCTTCGTCTTCTAGTCTTCCTTTGATGTTTCATTCTCTTCATCATCATCTTCCTCTTTTTTCGTCTTCCTCCAGTTTCTTGTCTTTGCTGTTATCCTTCATTCTTTGTGCTCTGTCTCTTCCTACTCATCGCTTCCTCCCCTTTCAGCTCTTTCGTCTCTACTTTTTTCACCTCTCGCTTCTCTCACCTTCGTCTCCTGTGATTCTTTCCACCCTTCACCTCCAGCTCATTTATTCTTACTTCTTCTTGCAGCTTGTTAACACTCCTCCGCCTACCCCTTCAACTCTTCCACCTCCAACTCTTCCTCCCCTCCTATAATGCCCAACCTCTCCCCCTTCCATTCTCTCATTCCTCTTTCTCTTCTTCATTCTTTCTTCCCCTCCTCGCCACCCTCTCTTCCTAGATCCATTTTCTTCTCCTTCCCCTCCCCTTATGCTCATCCAACCCATTTCACTCTTCCATTTCCTTCTCCTCCCCTTTTGTCCATCCAAGTCCGTCCGCTTTCCCACCTCGTAGTTCTCCCCTTGCGTCCTTCTACGCCTTGAATTCTTATCTCCTACTCCACTTCCTCCTCTCCTTGCAATTCCCACTCCTCTTTCTCTTTTTTACTCTCCCTTCTCCTCCTGCTCATTCCCTCTTCCTCCATCCACTTCTTTCTCGTCCCCCCTTCTGTCCGTCCCATCTTCCAACTCCATATTTCTCCTCTTTTTCCTCCTCCCCTCCCCGTACTGCTTCCTGTCTTCGACCTCCACCGTCGCCGCGTGGTGCCGCGCGCGGGGCGCGTTCCATTAGGAAGGCAGACGCGGCGCGGCGCGGCGAGGCGCTCCGCCGGAATAATGTGAGCGGTGACGTCACTCGCGCGGCGGGAGTGGCCGCCCGCCCGATAAATTTCACCAAAGGCGTCGCCGGCTGCGCACCGCCTCTTTGCCTCCGCCGAGATCTGCGCCTGCTCGCTACGCCCCTCCTTCCGCGCGAAGCCACCTCCGTGCTCGCGCATTGCCCTCCGCAGGTGACTTCCCAGTCGCGGCCACGGACACAGGTACTACTCGCGCAACTTTTCTTGAACGATGGATTGAGGAAATGTGGGCGGAGTGGGGGTATTAGTTACGAAGATGGCCACAAGAGTATTTACAGTAACGCCAACCTCTGAAAAATCAAAGTCATACCTGCTACGTGTGCGGTTAGGTCATCACTCTGGGTAGGCAACAGCAAGGACAATAGATTGGAGTTTTAGGTGCCTCCCTTGAAGGACCTGGACCTGTCTCAGCCATTTCTTTAGATATTGATAATAAACCTGAACAGAAGTTCTTTACTATGAAAGCATCTAGCTTTGACTAGCTTCTGTTTCGCCCCAACGAAGTTTTAATGCTTGGATTGTCATCAGTGATCGCTGTGAGCTTTTGCCTCCAACTGTTTATTGCTCAAGGGAGGGGGAAGCAAGGTCATCGTTCAAGAAAAGTTGCGCGAGTAGTACAAACATTGCCGGTAGAAGATGATTGTCTCCAGTATTTATTAATTTAGTTCATATTCGTTAATGTTTCATTTCATGTTTTAAACCAATTACATTAATAATGTTACACACAGGTGTCATTTTTTTCCTTTTTTCTTGACAATCAGAAAACAAGTTTTCAAAAAAATCTTTTATTGCTTACTTAATACTGGATCTTATGGTCCTTATATTCCAATATTACTTTGAAAATAAAATATATTTTCAAACTTGTTTATTGATTGTCAAGTACAGGATACCCGTGTGTTAAATTAAATCATGTTATTAGTGGGAATCATACTCTTCTTATATATTTGACAGATTAATTCAATTATTATTCATACTCATTATTTCATCATATTCATTATTTTTCATACATCATGTTTCAAAAATAGGAACCAGTACAGCTAAATTAGGAACAATGAAATTCAGCTTTTTTGGTAGAATGTCCATTTTTGCACTATATATGCCGTATTCGGAATGGATTCTTTTCTTTATCCCTGAAAAAAAAAAAGGTTGGAATTGAGTTTTTTAAATTTTTTAACAAATCTACACAATGCTGAATTTTTGAACAGTGGCAGCTATTCAAATTTTAAAATGCTATATTTCGCTTGGATCCGTACATATGAAATTCTTATGATATTAGATATTCATTACTACTCTTAAACATATTTTTTCTGAGCAACAATGACAATGACATTTTTCAGAGCCCCAAATCATTCATGAATTTACATTTTATCATTCATTACCTGTTCTCCTCCAAACGAGATCTTAAGGATGAGGTATTTGCCTTTAGTGTTCGAAATAATTCAAGTAGGAAAATCTCGGATTTGAACAACAAAATTAAAGTTATCTTGTAAGCAATTTATTTAATGATCACATATTTGTTAAGCAGTTCTTTCAAAATGTTACTCTATTGAACTCTTGAAGAATTCTCAATGTCACTCTCGATTTTGATCGTTCCAGATACGTTCACGTGTATAAAGAGTAAGAGAAGTAGTGAACCCTATGTGGTCTGCAACTCCATATGAAACTTGCTTCATCAAGGTGACAAGTCCCCGAGGTGGGCACCTATGGCTTTTTGTCTTCTATCCGAACCCCCCCACCTACGCGCAAGCCCAATGACGGACTGATGTCCGGATACAGCCGGAACCCAGTTTACCGTCACGGCAACCCAACCTCCCCATACAATGCCAGGGTAAGGGCCGCCCTGCTAGCTCAGAACTCCTAGCTTTCCAGGCTAGTACCGGAGTCAAAACAATGCGCTACTAACATGCGCAGGAAACAAGTTCCCTCCTCTTTGCCCAGAGTATCGGCCCACTGCCACGACGAAGCTGTTAGCCCAACTAAGGGCCATCCGAACTAAGGTTAGAGCGGCTCGGAGCCCCCATCCGGTCTCCCACGGCCTGCACCTTCAAGCTAACGACGTGGGTTTCGTCGGAACCTAAGCAACCTGATGGGTGGTATCTAGTTTCCCGCCGGACTTTAAGGTGGGATCCAGAGTACTCCGAAAAGCATCCTTCGCCCGATCCTGCCCAAAGGTCGACGTGCAACTGGTGGGCAGCCGGGCGCACCCGGCTGCCAGGAGCTTAGCATCGTCTTTTCACTGCCTGCACCTTCAAGCTAACGACGTGAGCGGCGCGCGAGACTCAGGGTCCCAGTGGTCGTCTACGACACTCCATCAGAAACCACGACAACCTACGCCATCATGGTGTGTGAGTACAAAGAGTAACATAGCTTCATATGCCAGAGTAAAAATGAAAAAAGTTGTATGTTAATTATGGATGATTTCTAAAAATGTAGGCTTTAGAACGCGCCATACAGTGATTAATTTTTAAATGATTTTCATTAGTTGCATTTAATTAAAATACATTAATTTCAAATAATTATTTTTGTTTTATATATTTTGTTTAATAGTATCAGTTCTATATTAATTATTATATAATATAATTACAATATATCTTAATAAGTACACTAAATAATAGGAATACTGTGGACACATCATGCAATATTTGCATTTATATTTGGCGTCAAGCTGCAGCATTGTCAATTAAAGTGTCCTTGACCAAATTTATCTAAGGTTATGTATTCATAAATATCTCGATTTAGACTTCCAGATTTCAAATACTTTTCTGAAAACCCATGCAAAAGGTTTGATTATTTCGTGTTTCTGAGCACTTCAACTGCTATGACCACTAGTATCAAGAGTGTATTACAAGGCTTATCACGACAGATGGCGAGGTTCTTCATTCCTAGATGAATAGATTCGGTGTCGAACTACACATCGACTTGAGTGTTCCCCGTCGAGGAATCTCCCACTAGTAGTGCACCGTTCCAGCTGGGACAAGCTCCAAGCTCCCGAGATGTGTGGTAGTGTAGTACATGTGAGTGTGTGTCTGTAGGTAAGAGGTAAGGATAGGTCACAGAAGCGCGGTCCTTGACCCGTTTGGTAGGTTTCTGCTGTTGATCGGATGGCACCTGAGGTTGCTCGGAGAAATCTCGGATAACTACCGATCAGAACAGCCAGCCGCTAGATTTCTCCCCCAGACAGCAACTGATTTCGACCTTTACTTCGGTTTTTATAACATGGCGCGTAAGGCCCTGTCTTCACGATGGAATATGCACGGCTTTTTGCGTCTTTCTCGGTCGTTTCGCTAGATGTCGTATGCAACCGTATCATGCAGTGCTACAGATTAAGTGATATTTAGTGGCACGACCAAGAAAGAAGCGAAAAGCCGTGCCATACTCTATCGTAAAGACATTCCTCATGCATTATGTAATAAAAACCGAAGTAAAGGTCGAAATCAGTTGCTGTCTGGGGGAGAATTCTGTTCGCTGCCGGCTGTTCTGGTCGGTAGTTATCCGAGGTTTTTCCGAACAACCTCAGGTGTCATCCGATCAACAGCAGAAACCTACCAAACGGGCCAAGGGTGGCGCTAGTTCGAAAATCCTACCACCGCCGGGATTCGCATTCTTGGACCTCGCGGTCAGAGGCACTACAGTGACGTCAGTTGATGCCCTGAGCCACTTCAGCCGGTCCGTGCAAATTTCATTAAAAGCATCACGCCTGGGAAGATGAGTGTGTTCGCCAGAACATAGCACCTACGATCCCATATTGGTAGTTTCTCCCTATATATTAACATCTCTCAGTCTACGTACGGCTGTGAACCTACTGTACGACTGTGACGACTGGAAGATTCCGAGAATCATAAACGACGCAGGGATTCGGAAAAGGATTGATTGATTGATTGATTTTTTCGTGTTTCCGGGGGCGTCAACTGCTTTGATCATTAGTCCCGTTAGTGTAGTGCATGATTTTTTTTTCTCGGGAGATGGCGGTGATCTTCCCCCGCTCGATGGCGAGATCCGGCGCCGACCTACCGTCGGCTAGTGGGGTTTCCCCCTAACCAGGACTCTCCCACCAGCGGGGCACCGCTCCAGCCGGAACAAGCTCCAAGCTCCCGACCGGTCTTCCGAAATATGTGGTAGTGTAGTGCATGTTAGTGTAAGTGTGTGAGTAAGGGGAGAGGATAGGATAAGGAAGAGGAAGGAGAGATCGCGCGCGGTCCGTGGCCCGTTTGGTAGGGTACTGCTCCGGTATTCGCCTGGTGTCGATCGGAGAAACCACGGAAAACTACCGATCACAGCAGCCGGCCGCTAGAGTTCTCCTCTTGACAGCAACTGAATCGGAAAAGGAAAAAGCATCGATCGGGGAGAAAGGTGACTTAATGAAGCAATGTTAAGACGAGCTAAGTGCTATTAATTAATACGGTGGTGTGTCGAAGCATAGATTCTCCCTCATAAATATTTTTTGTATTCCACCATTATAAACGACCTTTTTCGTTTCAAGTAATCGTTCATAAAATGACATCTTATGTCACAGATTATGACGTAGTTACCGTTTACGGCACGAATAATGGCGTCATCTCATACTCAGTCAAGCGAGAGAATGATGGGTTGTTGGCGGTAAACCGAAGAGACGACGCACAGATGTCAAATACCCGTGACGTCATAAAAAAGTGGTTTTCACAAAATAACTTTGATTCTCTTATAATTTTATAATGTTATACAAAAAATGACGCATGCAACTCGTGTATGTTGCTTTATTGCATTCGTAGACATTTGAAAACTCCCACCTAATGTCGCTCGTTTCCAAACAATATACTCGTGCATTAAAACTTACTATTAAAACTAGTTGCGTAATATACTATTCCCATTTAACTTTTTTTAAATACGCAAAATTGTGCTACGTATATTTTATTTATTAATTTTATTTTAAGTCGCATCAACTACAAAAGGTTTTTAGAGATATCAACACAATAACATTTTTAGTTCCGTATTTATTTTCTGTGAGCTACAATTAAGCTATCTCTCTGATAACGCGCATAAATACGTTTTGTCGCAATCCGTCGAAGTGCCGGCACGAGGCAGCTTGTAATTCTGTCACCCAGCCGCTTTTGGACAAACGAATAGCAACTGGACACATGAGGAGTGGCATACCGATTTGTTTTGTATTTACATTATTGTAATTAGTTTCTGTACTTACAATATCCTAAAATTGATAAATATACCTTTTTTAGGTGTTAAAATGTCTGTTGGTTTCATGTTTAAAGGTAACCTTTGAGCTTTCATGAAGCTGTTATTCTTTCAACGCTCTCCCTCATTTAGAGGAAATAAGTGTAATCTGAGTCTATTAAAGAAAGTACGAAAATCTGGAATGTATAAAATATTATTTTTGTACCGAGGCTTTCTCGTTTTGGGTTGGTTATTAAATAACTTTGTTATGATATAACCAAGAAACCAAAAGTACATTTTATCTGGAGTAAAAAGTAAAATATCCCTCACAAGTAAGTGAGAAATTTGAACTTTCTCTCCACAATTTTATTTACAAATGAGTGTTCTTATACCAACAATGTTATCATTAACGCACACAATATGTATTATTGGGTGGATGGAAATCCACATCGAATAAGGGCCAAGAGGTTCAATTGTGTGTCGAAGAAAACATTCCTAATCATTAATAATTTTCCAGTTAATTTTAAGTAAGCAAAATTGTGTCCCTTAAATCTTTCTGAGAGCTACAATTATGCATTCTCTCTGAAAATGTTTACAAATTCCAACCAATGCAATCTACAATTTTGTGCCAACCTTCTCAAGTGATAAAACTATCGAATTACCTGTAAATGTTTGAGTCGTCAATTTGGGGCTTCTATTTTTGATGCTGTTAATTATCCCGATAGAGTGAACGCTGCAGCGCACTGTAACTTTTTCCGAAGTTAATTGCCCTATATTTTAAACGGTGTTTCGTTGAAAGCCATTTCGAACATCTGTTATAAATTCCCCCGAAGAAACGTTCAGTTGTTGTTTTATTATATATTTTTCTTTAATTTATAGTGTTTTTATTTTAGCTTTAGAAGTGAGATATATTTTCAGTTATTCTTTAGTTTTTAATAATTAATCCATAGTTGTCCAACGTTTTTTTGCTTAACGTTTTAAAATACCTTTCAGTTTTGAACAATATTACTTTACTGCACTCTGCTTGGAAGCGACATCAAACATTCAATGCATTTTCAGGGAAAGGTCGAGTAACCAACATTCGCCGACAAGCACAGCGGCAACTGTTCGCCGCGTATCTCGCGACATCCTTGTGTCTAGTGCTTGGGGTGCGAGATCGACAATGCAATGACGCATTTACGCACGTTATCAGAGAGAGAGCTTAATTGTAGCCCTCATAAATTAAATACGAATCACAATTTGGCGTATTTAAAAAAGTTGAATGGGAATAGTAAGTTATGTAACTGGTAAGTTTTATTACACAAGTACATTGTTTGGAAACGAGCGCCATTAGGTGGGAATTTTCAAATGTCTACGTAAGAAATAAAGCAACATTAATAAAAATTAATTTAAAAAAGTAAAAAAAAGAATCTTATTTTAGAAACTAAAAAACAAGTTTTTTTTTTTCATTTGTGCCAAGTGCTCTGGGTAACTTGATTTAAATGTGACGAAAAACTTAGTTTTTATACCTCAATTTCAAATTTCAACATTAAAAAAATTGTTATCCCTGGAGGCAGTTTTGTGTCTTAATCCGCTATCCCCTTGCGGTTTTAATTATGATCACCTTTCTTGAGGCAAAGTCGATCTCACGGAACGGTGGGTCGTGGTGTTTTGCAGAGTAAGGGAATGTGAGAAAGGTCGTTGATGAAGTGACAGTGATTACATTTCTTTATCCATCACTCAAGCTTCCCCTGTACAGTCGGTTACTTATAAAAGATTGCAGTTGTGTCTGCAACATCCGAAACCCTTTCAGTGCTCAAATATCGAAAGGAAATTTTTTTCAAATGATTTTTTACAGTTGGATACAAATACCAGGAGTTACATATTTTGTGGAAACTATATCAACGTAAGTATTTCTGAACGTGTGCAGTAAAAACAATGCATGCATCACTTACAGCAGGCATGTCAAGGTCGGGGGCAAGGTAACAAGCTAACTAGAGCTCATAGGCACTATGTCCAGAGAAATTGACGCGAGATTTAAAAGTAAGGATTGTACAAATTGTTCCGGAGTGGCAGTACGTCACTGAATACCTGACCCTTGGCGGTTTTTGGGAGAAGGTACAAGTTATTGTTCATAATTTAGCCACATTAATTCCCATTTTATCTTTCTAGCACAGAAATGACCCATTAAAATAAAATAATATATCAGTCAGATTTCAAATTCTCAATTGAGAATAAAATCAAACATTTTGAATCGACAGTATATTGATTTTGTAATCATGTTTATTTAAGAGTGATATAATAGCATTAATTTTCGGCGTTCAGGTTAGAAGGTTCAACAGGCAAAAGTTCATGTCCGCGCTGTCCGTCCATAAGCGAGAATTGTTAACTCAGAGAGACTTGTTAATTTATTTCACATTATTGCTAAGTACTGCAAATCACTAAATGATTCAAAAACACGAAACAAAACGAAAAAAAAGAAAGAATTCTCCATTCATATATACTCCTGCTTTTTGGCAAAATGTGTTTATGATTCAGAATTTAAAAAAACATGAAATAGTAATAAATAATAATGATTATAATCTTAATTCAAATACCATGATTTGATAGAACAAATATAGAAAACGTATATTCGTATGAAGCTACTATTCCCCAACGCGCCCCGCTCCAGCTTGCGTATGGACACCTTTTTCTGGATTTTAAGGGGAAGTGAGTGCCGAGTCAGGTGAAGTTGCCCGTGCCCGTAGAAGCGCCGGGCTTCCCAGGCGGGCAAGTAGCTCGTGCGGGTGCGGTTTGTCGTACCTGACAGAAAGTAATCGACTTCCGACGAAACTACCATGACATAAAATGTTCGTATTGCTATTCTCAACATGTTTCTAAGTTTTTCCCGCCTAGTCTGAGATATTCTGTATACCGTTCTGTATCTTTCCAAAACTGACTTTCGCTACGCCCTTACAAGACCGCGCAATGCATGAATGTTTAAGCTTATAACAGTGTCGTGGAAGGCAATAGAAAATCAGCAAATAAATCCCCTGTATAAATTATTCCCCACTATCAGGAGCATCATCATTTTTTAACATAATTCTTATTTGGAATTTAACGTAAGTTAGAAAATCAGTAGAAGGCCGAAAATTAAAAGAGTAAAATCTCTCTACTATAGAACATTAAAAAATAAGTGTTCCATTCTCGACAAAAAAATCTCAAACCGAAGATTGTATACATGAAAATAAAAATGTAGTCGGAAATCTGTCTATTGAGAAATTGTTGTCAACCGCTCTTCATTTGTTAACACATGCCTCCACTATCACGAATTGTCCTCCCGTCTCCCTTTTGAATATAAAGGCTTCATTTTCATACAAATAAAATAAAAATAATAATATTTTGCAATATTGTTCTCGGACGGATATTAACTCTCTAATAGTTAATACAACTAAATGTTGAACCGCTACAAGCGTCTTGATGTTTATTAAATGTTTATTGCCATTGTCAGTGCACATATTGATTATATGTTTGAAATAAAGCTACTTTTAGAAATTTTCAGTTGCCTTTTGTGCATTTGACATGTTTTACTAGTTTTATTTAGACGAGTTTCTTGCTTTTGTAGAGAATTTCAGTCTTAGTAAGTTTGTTTATCGTTTATCGTTATCCACAATTTTTCCTCCTTCGTTAATGGTTAAAACTCAAAGAATTTCATCATAAATAATAGTATCGCTCAGCGTACAGATAAGCTGAACTCATGGACAATGGTGAGAATACTTCTACAAGGCTCCAAAGGAATAGCTTTGAAGCGCTTGTCTCGCATTTTCGAGGTCTTCCTCAGCTAGACTTTCCATTTCAATCTTTTTCACTCTGCAGGGCCAACACAACAAAGCAGAATGGTTTCTAAGCTTGTTTCCTTGCGGTAGTGGTGGAGTATTAAGAGTTGGCGTGCGTCGTAAAAACTACATATCTCTTTTTTTTATTATTGCGTCTTCGCAACACGTTTCTCAGCCCATCTTGAACATTGAGCGACTGGAGTAATCCTCCTTGTCTTTTGTCACGTCACGTCGGAGTCAGTAAGTGTATTTTATCCCCTCGGCCAGGAGGTCGGATAGTTACCGGAGTCCCCTGACGCCGTAGGGTAACTGAGGTTCCGAAACGGTCACCCGACCAGGAATCCGAGGTGTCTCGATTTGTTTCACTTCCGTGACTTTACTTATAGTGGTTAAGTATTTCGGCTAACGACGCCGAAATCATCTCAAATATAGTTGTGTCACATTTAGTATGTATATTATGAACTCGTATTTTCACGCTCTTTATTATGGGCTAAAGAAATTATGGGCGCGGATTGGGTCATTGGCCGGCAGCCCTCGAACTAGCTAGTCCCAGAGTGTTCTGAGCGTATCACAAAGTCCAAAAATTCTCGACGGCGCCCTTCGAGTATAAATACGCGGCGGCCGGCGACCGCGAGTCAGTCTTAAGTCTAAAGTGGAAGCTGAGCTGTGAAGTGTGTGCATCGCGGTGAATAGCAGTGCAGTGATTGTGCTCAGTGACGTGAACCGCGGTCAGTGCACCGAACTGTGGTCAGTGCAGTGGACTGTGGCCAGTGAATCGAACAGTGGTCAGTGCTTAGGACTGTACGACAGTGCAAGAGAAATGTGATGTAAAGAATAATCAAATTAACTTATCTGTACATAAATCAAGTGTTTTCAGTGATTGTGTTAAGAAACAAAATAAACGTTTTCGTTATTTTGACAATACCAGGTTTTGCAATTCACCACCTAGATTCGTCACAGTATGTTGAAGGTATAGTATATCTTGAATGCGTGTGTGGACTTTCCAAGCTCTCCTGCTGTCAAACATCGTAATTTTCATGGGGTATACGATACCCTATTTGCATTATTTTCTGTTATTCTCAAACCACGTGAAAATAATCATTTCAGTATCGAAGAATTTTGTTTTCGAAGACAAAGTTGCCGAGACGAAACACTTTAAGGCACAATAAAGAAGTTACATCTCGTATTTTACGATGATATTTGTGGATTTTATGTCATTTTTCTGAATTTAAGTCAATTTTTCTTCAAAACTACTTTATCACGAAAATTGGCAAAAATGATGTTGCTGTATTCTGTATCCCAATAATTCGTTTTGTCAATATAACGCGAACTCGCTCTAACTTATTTATTGTCCCGTTTATCGTTAATTCAAAAATGCACTCCGTTGGTACATTGATTCCCTTTTCAGCCAGCGTTGTCTGGTTAGGAGTATTCCCAGTAAATTGATGGACTTTTTATCTTTAGCGGATATTTTGGAGCAAATTTATTTGGGGGTTATTGTTGGGGGTTTTCGTTGAGGTTTTTAAATGTTAAAACAAATGAATCTATTATAAATCACAAAACACATTTTTCTCTATGATTATTGCAGGTATATTTATACAAATAGAACTAAACTTTGTAAAAATACTTAAAGCCTGGATAGCTTGTTGGTGATTATCAACATTTCAAAACAACTTTGACAAAGTTACAAAAAATTAACGTCGAAAACATGTCTGAGTCACATAATATTGACATCTTTTTGATGTAATATCTGAAATAAGAATGTATATGGTTGATTGTAGTGCATTGTGAACTCGATTTAATTTGATTCGTTGTTTTGTTCTTATAAAAAACATGGTCCTTAAAATCTATGATTTTAAGTTACACGTAATATTAGGATTCATTTTCATCAATTGTTTTAACACTTTACTATCCCTTATTTTAAGCCAATATGTTAAAAAATATATTTAAAAAGTCTTTATAATTTGCAGTAGTAATTTGTTTAATATTTTTAGAGTATTTAATAGTTTGGTGGTTTATTTCAAACTTGAGTGAGTTTTACCACGTCAGCTGTGGATAAATTGGTTAGAGGGATCTGTCAACACCGACTTCAGCTCACTTTCCCTCAGAGCCATCCCTCCTCCGCCCCCTCCACCCCCCTCTCCACGCGCGCGCCATCGCTCGTGGTCGCGAGCCAGTTCGAACGATCACTTTCCGGAACAGACCTGTTCTTTTTCACAATTTCGTTGGGCTCTATTTCTTTTTTTGATTTAATATTTCTTTGATATCTTATATTTTTTATTTCCTTTACTTTTTAACTATTATTGTAATAGAAAACTTGTAAGCAAGTCGAATTATTTTGTACAAGAAAATGACAGTCGGTGTTTACTTCGAATAACTTTTTAAAATTTACGTTTTGTACCTAAATTGTAGGATAAAATCACCAGTAATGGCCACGGTTATGAATATTTTTCTAGATTTCTCAATTTTTTGGGGCGACAGTACCAAATTTGTTGTGTGAAACTCAACCTAATAGGCAATTACCAATAACAATGGTAAAATGGGCAATTACCATACTTTTTAAGAGATTCGTTGCGTAAAATGGTCAAATATTAATATATTTTAATTATATTATACTAATTTTTTTTCTTACTCCCATTGAGTTTCAGTAGTGGCTACTTAAAAATTGTAGTGGAACACTCGATTCAGTAATGGCTAATTGACATTGGGCTCCCTGAACGTGTTTGTGAGCAACAAATAGCAGTTCATGTTACATTATTGCAAAGCCGATATTAAGATGTTAACAGCTTATTTTTTAAATATATAGTAAGGGAAAAGAAATAATTTTTACTAATTCTCACTACTGGAAGGCTTAAGGAATGTTCAAGTTCTCACTACTGGAATGTTCAAGTTTGAAGCAAGTGGAAAGCCTCCAATTTTCATTTTTCAGACTCTGTTTGAAGTGCCCACTTCTGGATTCTGAATGTCCGAACCATCGTGCACCCTTCGTATTATACCCCGCGAGACCAGAAGTCGTGAAAGCGAGGTCAACTGAAAGATACACGAGCGACTAAGATGGGGGAAAAGAGTTGTAGCAGAAAGCAAGGACAAAAGCTGTTTCGGTCGCAGAAAACTAGGCATTGATTGTGAAGATTTACGAGATATACATTTTAAACACTGCAGGGAACTTTTAGAAAATTGTTGTAAAAAATAAATAACGGTACCCCTATATTTAAATGAAGTTACACGGAGTACACAAGCCAATCAGAGATCTAGATGAAAACGAATCACTTTTTCATTTCCATATCTGATATTTTATTTTCAATGATACTTTATAGGATAATTTTGTTAATAGCAAGTCTAAAAGACAAAGATTTTTTTTCTTCTTTTTGTCATGTTTCATTTCTTATTTCTCCTTTTTTCTCTCTTCTTTCTCCCTTTTTTCGTTTTCACCCTCACATTTACTTTCCTTTTACTTCTCCTTTCTCGCCTTATTGTTCTCCTCCTTCATCTTCATCTTTTTCTCCATCTTCTATTTATGAAATGACAGTCGGGAAATTGTCTTAGCAAATATCACTCATGCTTTGAAATCGTTTGCACATCGTTTTCTTGGAAATTTTCTGTAAATTGTTTGTTTGATCTTATTGACAAAGTAAAATTTGTGTAATTTGCTTGCTCTTTGGAAAGGAGTGATGGTAATGGTTTTCAGTTCGCTTGAGACCGCTGATGTGAACGGACGTGCCTGAGCTTGCTTCTAGGGTTTTCGTGTGATGCAGTGACAGTGAAATGTGCTAGAACGTTTACGCATAGTATGCATTTTATTTCATCACGTGTATTCAGTCCTTTTTTGTTATTTATGTAATTTGATTCCAAAAACAAATTCCACATTGCGGGACAAATTAGAAAGGTATTGAATCGTTTCAATTACGTTGATATGAAATGATCACGGTAATGAAACTAAACGAAACAATTAACGCAGAGCTGCATGCGCTTACTCAATAAATTCCAAACATTCGACTCTGCCTACATCTGCATCTGAATGAAAATGGAACACAGCATCAATCGGAAGATATGGTCAACATAATACTCAGAAAAGTCATAAGGAATGCCACAGGAGTCATCTCAATGCTGTTATGAAGGATTCAACGTGAAATCGCTCTGAATGCAGGTAAACATTACCAATTTCTTAACTGTGTTGATAAATCACGAAAGTTTCTCAACTGAAAACTATCCACTATTTATACGTTCAATTTTTAGTAGCTTTTGATTCAAGTATAATTATTATAATTTTATATAAACATTACACTTGTGTAACCTAACATGTTATGAGAATGTCTTTGCTGTGTAGTAAGTTTGTTAGTTTTACGATGTTCCCTTGTCTACGAGTAAAAGCGTTTTATTGTCTGAAAGCTTTGTGCATCAGTTTTTATTCTGGTTTCGTGTGTAATATTTTTGTCAAGTCTTCAAATCTATGAGAAGGTTACGTGTGGAAGAGGGATCCATTGACCAGCACACAATGAGATATTTCTTGGATGTCATATTTAATTTTGATTATAGTGTTGATCAGTTACTGCCGTAGGGCGTATCATTGTCTAATCCATAAAATTGTTTTGTAAAGTTTAGAATTTATTTATATTGGTGTCCAAAACACATAACCAGATCTGCGAAAGAGGCTCACAAAGTATTACTTGAGATTTCGAAAGTAACGATGTATCGTTCTCGAATATATCGTTCATTTCTACACCATTCGGGATATTATTTTTGAGAGTTTTTACAGTACGCTTCAAAAAGCATGGCAGTATCTTCTTCTTTTTCTTCTTCACGCTGTAGGTAATTCTTGTTCCGAAGGTCTTCCAACATCTCTCTTTACTCTGAGTTTGTAATCTCTAGTTATTTTTGACAATCAGTACTCCCCCATTCATTGGATATGTTCTTTTCATTTTCTCCTGTACCATTCTTTCTTCGATACTAAATTCGTTGAATACGTAATGATGTTGTAGCCACTCTTTCTCGGAAAATAAACACATTCAGTTCTTCCCTTATTTCCTCACTTCTTATTTTCTGTAATAGGCAGCATTCTCCCGGATATGAAATATGCCAAAATAATAATCATGACACGTACGCCATTTTTCAATATCGACCGCAAAAATATTCCACAAGAGCAGATCAGCAAAATGTTCTATATTTTTTAGAGCATATTGCTACAAATTGTTTATATTGAAAACATTGCACCAGGCAATTATGTAGACGAAATGGGATTTAAGATTTCCATGCATTCATAAGCATTGAATACATTTTCGCTTTGAATAACCATCGTATTATAAATAACTTTTTCTACATAAATCAGCGCAAACTATGGAAAGGGTGCGAGGTCACAAGTTTAAGTTATAAATCAAATAAAATAGTTTTGCAAAATAAGTAGAATGTATTGAAAGTGTCAATTAATTATGACAAATCTTTTTTTAATTTAATTGACGGCCTACAAGCATTGAAGTATACGCGAAAGGTAATGAAAATATTTTTATTAAATGAACTTATTTTACATTAAAGACAGAAATTTAAATTTTTAGAATATTTTTTACAGAAGAGTAATAAATTTTAGAACCAGTAGCACACATCTGTCCTGACTCTAGACAATGTTTTCTATGCCTATTACTCTTTC
>BLKR01011407.1:0-33091 GCA_011170035.1 Teleogryllus occipitalis
GAGAGACAGAACAAGAGAGACAACGAGAAAGACAACGAGGGAGACAACGAGAGAGACAACGAGGGAGACAACGAGAGAGAACGAGAGAGACAACGATTGATTGACTGATTGATTTTTTTGTGTTTCCGAGCACGTCAACTGCTTTGGTCATTAGTCCCGTAAGTGTAGTGCATGTTTTCCCCCTCGGGGAATGGCGGTGGTCTTCCCCCGCTCGATGGCGAGATCCGGCGCCCACCAACCGTCGGCTAGTAGGATTTCCCCCTCACCAGGACTCTCCCGCCAGCGGGGCACCGCCCCCAGCCGGGACAAGCTCTAAGCTCCCGACCGGTCTCCCGGAACATGTGGCAGTGTTAGTGTAAGTGTGTGTGTGTGTGTGTGTGTGTGTAGGGGAGAGGATAGGACAAGGAAGAGGAAGGAAAGATCGCGCGCGGTCCGTGGCCCGTTTGTGAGGGTACTGCTCCGGCATTCGCCTGGTGTTGATCGGAGAAACCACGGAAAACTACCGATCAGAGCAGCCGACCACTAGAATTCTCCGCCAGACAGCGACTGAATTCGTCTTAGCTGGAATGATAGTGTCGAAAATCCTGCCACCGTCAGGACTCGAACCTAGGACCTCCCGGTCAGAGGCGCTGCAGTGATATCTAGAGAGAACGAGAGAGAGAACGAGAGAGAGAGAACGAGAGAGAGAGAACGAGAGAGAGAACGAGAGAGAGAGAACGAGAGAGAGAGAACGAGAGAGAGAAAACGTGAGAGAGAAAACGTGAGAGAGAGAAAGAGAGAGAAAGCGAGAAAGAGGAGTGGATTAGGCGCTTTGTCCGCGAAGAGTGTGAATAAAAACAGTGACCCGGGCCTCATCCCATTCTGCTCGCCCCGCTCCACTCCGGGCTTTTTTTCTGCCGGAAGCCGCCTGTTCACGCGTTGCCGCTGCGTCGCCGTCACCGTCACCGTCCCCCCAACCCTCTCTCACTCTCGCTCCCATTAGCTCCTCGGCTGTCACAATAGTCACCTCAAACGCCTCCGCTCTCATTATGCCATTCCGGTTGCCATCTACGCTAAAACACTCGCAGCCTCTTTCGTCACCAGTTCCCACGAGGATACTCCTCCCTTTCTTCACTTTGGTCCTCTTCCCGTGCGTTGGCTTTCACCGTTCCCGGTCCTCGATCCCCAACCTCTGCCTCCCCGCAACGCCCGCCGCTGGCTCCGTTGAAATCTCCGCTTCGGCTGTGACTCGTCCTCCTTTATGTGGCCGTTCCGCCGGTAACTGTTAATCGATTGCCATGGATTCGGCATTTTCTCTCTTGCCCTTTGAAGTGCCAGGATGCGGTATTTCAAGTATGACAATGAGCACTATGAGAACGCTATAAAAAGAGAAAATATATTGCTTATTTGTACAAAAAATGGGCTTATACGGCAATACGGCTTTATTCGTGAATTTCCTAAAGTTCATTTGAGCGTATTATAAATTGATACAGAAGGTAAAAAATTTTATCTCTCAATGTATTGAATGAGCCGTTTTAAAACCATTACAAAGCAAATCATTTTTATAATAAAAAGTAGATGGACGTATCAATATTGTTAGTGATTATTCTGTTAATCGATATTGGAATTTTCTTTCGAAAACACAATAATTCTTAAAGAAGGGTACGACTATGAGAGAATGTAAAATAATATTCTTGAATTTTAATTGTACTAAATGCAATTAACATACTAGCATATGACTAAGCTTTTATCTGCGTCTCCATTGCACTGTTTGCCATGCCGCGCAGCCCCTTATTTAACTTGCTTTTCTCTTTACATTAAATCCAGTTTTCCCTACTAGATTTTCCTTTCTTACCGATCTTCTCTCCAAATAGATTGAACTGTTGGATGAGTTTACAATAAAGCAGCAAGTTATTGAGGTTTTGATGCATCATTCGAAAGAAAGAAAATATTTATATCTAAGATTGAGTTCATATACTATGAAAATTAATTAAGTATTTGTTTGTAAACAAAATCAACAGCAGAGACTCTAAAACATATCCGGAAGAACACTAGAGTTCTGCAAACACACATCAAATATTAAAATTAAAAATGATTTTAAATACAGGTATATGAAGTTAACAGATTAATGGTTTTTTATCATCCAAGTTCTAAAAGTGGGCATACATCACGTCATTTACTCTTTATATTTTATAAGTCAAAGTAAAGGGACCCCTAGGTTTTTTCGAAAGATCTACTCATTTTTGCCCTAATCCCCGAGCATTAACTTTCCTATTTTGTTTTTATATTTTGAAGAACAACAAACAACTTTCATCCAAAAAATGACTTGTAGTCAGAGTGTTTTGTAAGCAGCAAGAAGAGGATGCCCCGAAGAATAGATATCTCACAAACGATTTCAAGATCCAGAAAACCACTGATTGAAATGCACTTGCAGCTATTCCCATCAAAGTAAAATACCAAACTAACAAGTTCGTCTTCCTCCTGTTCTGGAGAGAACAACAAATGTGAAATATGCCCCGTTGTAAGGGCACTAACAGAAAGTGGAGGTCGAGTTCGCGTTGGCGGATTCCATTTACATCGCGTCTCCAAGCGAACCCAGCGGGACAGCGGGCGCGGGGGAGGGCAATTGCAGGCGGGGATCGGCGCCGGGCGGGGCGAGGGGGTCGGGGCGAGAGGGTCGGGGCGAGGGGGGCGGTGCGAGGGGGCGGGGCGAGGGGGCAGGGCGGGGGCGGGGGCGAGGGGGTGGGGGCGAGGGGTGGGGCGAGGGGGTGGGGCGAGGGGGCGAGGCGAGGGCGAGGGGGAGCGGGGCGAGGGACGGGAGGGGGGCGGGGCGAGGGGGCGGAGCGAGGGGGCGGGCGAGGGGGCGGGGCGAGGGGGCGGGGCGAGGGGGGCGGGCGTCCTGCTGGAGGTAATTGCGCTGTTTATCAGCCGCCCGAGGGCACCCGCCCCATAAATATGCGCGGGCCGCCATCGCCCGCTCTCTTTGTTCGGAAATATCGCGAAAAATCCTTTTAAGCGCGCGCGGGAAAATCATGTCCCCGGCGATAAGAAGTCGTTCATAATTTCTATCTAGGCCGGGCGCTAATAGATGACCTGCCACAGACGCGACGCGGATCGCCGCGCCGTCGTCTCGGATCCGTGGGTGAGGGCGAATGAGGGCGAATGAGGGCGGGTGAGGGTGGGTGAGGGCGGGCGAGGGTGGGTGAGGGCGGGTGAGGGCGGGCGAGACTGGGTGAGTCTGGGTGAGGGCGGGTGAGGGTGGATAAGGGTGGGTGAGGTGTGGATATAAGGGTGGGTGAAGGGTGGATAAGGGTGGGTGAGGGTGGATAAAGGGTGGGTGAGGGTGAGAGAGAGGGCGGGTGAGGGCGGGTGAGGGCAGGTGAGTGCGAGTGAGAGCGAGGTGAGGCCGGGTGAGGCCGGTGAGGCCGGGTGAGGCCGGGTGAGGCGGGAGGCCGGGGTCGGAGGAACGAGGTTGGCGTGGAGCTGGTGAGGACGCGGAAGGATGGAGGGGCGGCGAGGGACAAATAACGCAACTCGCTAGGCTGCACGGGACCGACAAAGTGGGAGAGAAAATGATTGAGAAGACTGAAGAATAAGGGAAAAGAATGAAGAATTGGACAGATCGAGAAAAAGTTTGCTGTTGAAAAAGAAGTTCGCGTCGATGCTTCTGAGGAAAACAGGGCATTTCATGTTGAAGGCAGCCATGTGGGATTTGAAAATGTGGGAATAAGCAATATTCATAAAAATGAAAGTTGAAGCAGAATGAAAGGAAGAAATATGAACTAGGTTCAGATTCGAGGTCTGAGGTTACTACCTAAGAAGGAGGAATTTGGCTTAGGAGGAAACCACTGCCATACCTTAAAAGAAGCAAAGAAACTATAACACAAAAGGTGGGATAAGTGGTGATGGTGATGGTGGTGGTGGTGGTGATGGTGGTGACGTGCGGAGACGAATAGGAGTGGGAGGGTCGGCTCAGAGCTTTCTCCCAGTGCTGGTTGAGCTGGAGTCTCCCGAGAGAATAGTGGGGGCCGCAGAGCGGGAATGGAATTTCCGCTTCTATTCACCGGGGTTTGAGGTCGAGTCTCGGAATAGATCTTCGTGTGCTGTAAATAATGAACTTTCCACTTCATTTCAGTTCTTCTCCGTTTAGTGGCGACAACGTTTAATGACCTCATCTTAGAGGAATTTGAGAGGGAACGAAGTACATTTTACTACGCAAGTACTTTGTTACTGATAACACACGAGAAACAAATTTATGTCGTTAATATTTTTAATATTTAGGATGATTTTCTACAAGAACTACGCCACTGAGGTTTCCCAAGCCGCCCTTTGAATGTTTATTATTCATTTGTGGTGCTTGCTAGAAAAATTAGTAAAATTTCTTTCTTTTGTTAAAAAAACTGTGTCAAATTGTGAAAAGAAAAATATTGTAGAATCCTTGAAGTAATGCAAAGACAATATGAAATCACTTTCCCTTGCTCTTCCCGTTTTCCGCTTTAAATCTAACCACCAAACTGTATCACCTGATTGGACCAACGTCACTGTAGATTTTTCCCTTCTTGATCCAAAATCGAGCCTGGATGAAAAACAATCCTAAAGCTTACAAGATTTTGAATTTAAAGAAATGATTTTTTATCAAGAACATCAAATATCAAAGCCGAAGGTTGAAACTATTGATGACTTCAATTAATTGATAATCAAAAACGAGGAACAAAAGCAAAAGCGAAGACGCAACAAATAAAAAAAATCACAACCATCAAAATTTTAATATTTATTTATTTCCCAAAGTCAACTTTCGGGAACATTTTCCCCTCTTCAGTGGGTCTGTAACAATGTACAAGGCACTGTAAGAAAATAATATTCAAGTCTGGAAAGAAAAAGAAATACTAAAAAAATATGAGATAAAAGTGACTTAATAAAAATTTCTTACTACCCAAGCAACGTGGATCACATTTGAATCCAACAGCTAGGCAATGTGCTGGAAACATCTAGGAGGTGGCCATCTGAGGGAATGGAAGAAGTGAAAGCCCATAAAGGAGGGGAAACTGGAAGTGTAGAAGGAGCTAGTCAATAAAAATACTTAAAATGGGACTCATTTTTATTGGGGAATTTCCATTAAAATTAGAAAAATTAGGAGTTTTTAAACGTTTTGAAATTTCTAAAATTTTCAACATTTTCATTGTTTGCCTTTGTTTTTGAAGCTATCTTCAGAATTTTGAAGTTATCTTTGGGGTCAAAAGAGCAGTTAAATTGAATTAAGTGATTAGCAATGGTGGAAGTATCTAAATTTGTTTCTAACATCTAAAGAGTTTTTTAATTCTGCAAAAAAAAAAAAATGTTCTGCCTGTTTGTCCTGTACGAGCAGAGTCACAGTTATTACACGTGAGACAATAAATGCCACTTCTTTCAATTGGGGAGGTGTTTGAGGCATTCCAAAGGGCAATTCTGTGGAATCACTTCATTCTCAATAATTGTTACTTATTTTTATGTAATAAGTTTTATTCATGGAAAAGGGACCATAACTATTATTTAATGTGATGGTTAGAATGGTATTAATTTCATTATTAAAATCAATTTCGGACATACGAACCTGGAATAGTTTTGAATCAAGAGCGAAAGAGAATTTATGATGGTGAATGTGATTGGACTGGGAAGGTATGATCGTATCAGTACGAGTAGTTTTTATGAAAAATTTTAAAAAAGTCTATAGAGCCATTAATAGAAATAGTTAAATCAAAAAAATTCAAGGAGTAGTTATGTTTAATTTCCATTAAGAATTTTACGATGGGGTGAAAATAATTTTGAAAATTAAAGAACTAACACAATTACCTCGATGTTCGTGACCAAAAAGTCATAATATCAACATCGACATACCTATAATAATAAATAATGATTTTAAGGAGAGAAGTCAAGCTGTAAAATATAAATAATTTAGAATAAAGTATATTCCCAACTATAAGCATATTTAACAACTTGAATGCCATTATGAACTGAATTGGCATGAATAGTTTTAAATGGATGACTGTAACACAAGCACTACAAATTGTTTAACTCAATCGAATTATGTATCTTGCGTAACCAGAAAGTTTTGTAACCAGTTTTACTTTGTAGACCCAGCGACTTGCTACATCTTTTAACCACTTCTTTCATCTGCCTGTAGCCGCCAGCAGCGACCTCTAGATGCGGCTCCTCAATTTTAGGCTGCGCTGTTTGCAGTCACGCGGCTCCTTTGCTTATTCAGAGAGGGAGGGAAAGTGGGCGGCGGTGACAACCGCTTTGCCTTCAAAGACGCCTCCAAGGGCGCTTTTGATGGGCGGCGCGGAAGAAGTAAATACCTCTTAGAGCGCTCCAATCAAAGGCGAGGGTGGCTACGCCGCTGTTCCGGGGAGAGCGCGCGCGGAAAGTACCGCGGACGCTTCCGGCAACGCCGCTGCCGCTGTTGAGGACCGCGTGTTGAGGCTGGGAGCTCGCAAATCAGTGGGAAAGTAAAAAGAAATATGCGCACTACAATGCATGCACTATAAATGACTAATATTGTAATACATTAAGAGCATTTTGAATGTTTCAACTTTGCAGACCGCTCATCCCCGTGGAGTCTGGAAGCTTGGAAATCAATGGGAAAGTGAGATGAAATATGTGTACTACAATGCATGCACTATAAATGACTAATATTGTAATACATTAAGAGCTTTTTGAATGTTTCAACTTTGCAGACCGCTCATCCCCGTGGAGTCTGGAAGCTTGGAAATCAATGGGAAATTGAGATGAAATATGTGTACTACAATGCATGCACTATAAATGACTAATATTGTAATACATTAAGAGCTTTTTGAGTGCTTGAACTTTGCAGACCGCTCATCCCCGTGGAGTCTGGAAGCTTGGAAATCAATGGGAAAGTGAGATGAAATATGTGTACTACAATGCATGCACTATAAATGACTAATATTGTAATACATTAAGAGCTTTTTGAATGTTTCAACTTTGCAGACCGCTCATCCCCGTGGAGTCTGGAAGCTTGGAAATCAATGGGAAAGTGAGATGAAATATGTGTACTACAATGCATGCACTATAAATGACTAATATTGTAATACATTAAGAGCTTTTTGAGGGCTTGAACTTTGCAGACCGCTCATCCCCGTGGAGTCTGGAAGCTTGGAAATCAATGGGAAAGTGAGATGAAATATGTGTACTACAATGCATGCACTATAAATGACTAATATTGTAATACATTAAGAGCTTTTTGAGTGCTTGAACTTTGCAGACCGCTCATCCCCATTGAGGCAGGGAGCTCACAAATCAATGGGAAAGTAAGAAGAAATATGCGCACTACAATACATCTATACTAATAAAAGTGAATTCAACGACGTGTAATCGTCATCGATACCACAAAACGTAGCATATGAATAGATATGAATTTTTTACAGGCTCTTCTTCAGGATTGTTGCAGTGTTCTTGTTATCTTTGGTAAAGACTAACGCAACCCAAATGCGAAAAATAAATAATTTAAATGTGTTTGTAGATGCTCCGCGACCATTATTCTCCTCTCGCTTAGAGGATGTGGTTCCTTATATATTCCGCCAGAGCCCAGTAGTGCTGCAGCAAAACTGGTACCTAACTTACTCGCTAGATGTCAGTAGCGGTGCATAAGATTAGAAAAATGTCATCTAATAGCAATGTGTTGAAAAATAAAATGAAAGTAAATTATAGTATTTTATTAAAATTTGAACCAATTACGTTAAAAATTATATTAAACACCGTGGTTTACATAAAATTGATCTTTTCTCTCATTCTCAAGGATTGAATACGAAGAAAGCCCGGGCAATGCGAGGTATTTTGCTAGTTCCCTATAAATGACTGGTATTGTAATTCATTAAGAGCGTTTTGAATGCTTGAACTTTGTTGACCGCTCATCCCCATAATATAAAATAATCCCCATAATAGAATAAGAGTAGAAAGAAAATGATTTTCATTCATTTTTGTTGCGCAAATGAATTTTAAACAACAGATTAGAGAGTTCTGTTTTCTTTTCAAATAATACAATAATTTATCTCATATTTTTATACAAATATTTAAAAGAACAGAGAAAAATCACTACATTAAAAATAGCGAACCAGATAGTTAAAAAATGTCAGCAAGTACATAGATTATTATATGATAAACGATCAAATGAACCCTCTCATTCGGGTGCTTATACTTCGGTTGAGTCTGCCTTCTCAACATCATCTATTTCATCCAAACGGAGTGCATCTGTAAGCATTCCTTACGCACTAACCTCTGTGTCTCAGCTTTTGTTTTTCTTTCTTCTTACAAAGAGCTACTGACACCACGTCCGAAAATGTTCAAGATATTCGTTTCACGCATACCTTCTGCTGTAGAAAACTGTACATATTGCGGTTTCTGCAAAAATCGCTGAAGTGCTGTCTGGAATTAGCTAAACATATTATTGAACCCATATAAAATGCGGAAAGAACCGATCGGTTTGATAAACAGAAGGTGCGGTTTCTAAGTAATTTTCAGGTTTGTTCAACCACCACTGATTGAATTTATTTCATTAGTTTTCAAATTCATTTTCATTTATTTGAAAACAATGGTAAATAAATTAATACTATTTTTACAATAGCGTCTATTTTTTTGAGAAACGGAAAGATTTAAACTAATCGTACTTTCGCATTCAAAAGATATGTTTGCAATCATGTCTGCAAACCGAGTTGACGAGTATTTGTCATTCATTATTCGTGCTCGCGCAGTTCCTAAGCTTCTTCGTCACTGTTTCAATCTCTGCACTGATACAGTACCTTCAACTCGGTTTGCAGTACACCTGCAAAATTCATTCCAATCAGTGCGTTTTGTTATTTTAAATCAGAAAGTGTTCACATTTAAAGGGTGATCATTTTTAAATTTCAATGCTCTTGCTAATGCCACACATACTATCGCTTATAAATAGACAAAGAATAAAGGACGATATAACTAATGATTAATCTTTTAAATTAATGTGTAAATGAAAATATATTTAATTAATACAACTCGGTTGTTCATTAGCTTCTTTTAAAATACTCCCAATGTTTTTTGAAAAAATAAAACTTTTTCCTCACATTTCTTTACTTATGTTAGAGCTCAAACTACGAGAATACTTGGTGGTTAGTGGTTCCATTTCACAATGTCAATTTTTATAAGTCAAACTTAAACCACCGTCAAATTGTCACGTGCATCGCCTCTAATGTATAATTAACTGGTTGCCTGGCACGAAATGGGTTAACAGATTTGAACTATTACTCTCGATGCCCCATGCCTATTAATTATTTCACAAACCATTACTGTAAGTGAATTATCTCATAACACACACGTTTCAATCAAAAACACGTCCGATGATTGATGTTTTCGGGGTGGATGATACATTCGCAACTGGCATACGCATTCCGAGACAGTAGGCAGGCCTGAGGAAGGAAGCTCCGATTCCTTTATCACCATCATAATTGGTACCATCGCCATCGCCGCCTCCTCTTCCTCCTCCTCCCCCACCTCTCCTTCCTCTTCCTCTTCCTCCTTCACCCCCTCCTCCTCTTTTTCCGCTATCCCCATCGCTTCCATGGCCTTCGCCACCGACACTCCTTCCGCCGTCGCTGCATTCTCCTCAGCCTTGGCTGCTGTCCATCGCCTTCACCGCTGTCACCGCCTTCACCTCCGCGTCCGTCTCTGCCTTCATCACCACCACCACCACTATCTTCATCACCACCCTCGGCATTTGCCGCCCTTACAAGCGTCACAGACCTCTGCCTTCACCTCTGCTGCCGTTATCGCCATTGTCTTCGCCGTCGTCTCCGCCTTCGCCTTCATCGCTGTGGCCTTCGCCGTCGCCTTCTTCGCCGTGGTCTTCACCGTCGTATTGATTGATTGTTAGTGATTGCAGGCGCGTCAACTACCGAGATCATTATTCCCGTAATGTTTTTCGTCGGGAGGTAGCGGTGGTCCTCCCCCACTGGATGTCGAGATCCGGCACCAACCTACCATCGACTAGCGGGGTTTTCCCCAACCAGGACTTTCCCACCATCGGGGTACCGCCCCAGTCGGGACAAGTTCTAAGTCCCCGAGCGGCCTCCCGGCATGTGTCGTAGTGTAGTGCATGTTAGGATAAGTGTGTGTGTAAGGGGTGAGTATATGACCAGGAAGAAGAAGGAAAGATCGCGCGCGGTCGGTGGCCCATTTGTTACAGTACTGCTCCGGCATTCGCCTGGTGTCGATCGGAGAAACCACGGAAAACTACCGATCAAAGTAGACTGCCACTGGAATTCTCCTCCTGACAGCAACTGAAGCTCCTCCGGACAGCGACCTAGCTGAAAAGCTAGTGACGAAAATCCTGCCACTCCCGGTCAGAGGCACTGCAGTGGCATCAGTTGATGCACTGAGCCACCGCTCCCGATGCCGTTGTCGTCTTCGTCGTCGTCTTCTATGCCGTCGCCTTCTCCGTCGCCTTCTTCGCCGTCGTCTCGCCGCCGTCATCCATCTTCGCCGTCGCCTTCTTCGCCGTCAGTCTTCTTCGTCATCGCCTTCTTCGCCGCCGCTATCTTCGCCATCACCTTCTTCGCCGTGTTTTCTTCTCCGTCGCCTTCTTCGCCGTCAGTCTTCTTCGTCATCGCCTTCTTCGCCGCCGCTATCTTCGCCATCACGTTCTTCGCCGCCGCTATCTTCGCCATTACCTTCTTCGCCGCCGCTATCTTCGCCATCACCTTCTTCGCCGTGTTCTTCTCCGTCGCCTTCTTCGCCGTCAGTCTTCTTCGTCATCGCCTTCTTCGCCGCCGCTATCTTCGCCATCACCTTCTTCGCCGACGCCGTCTTCGCCGTCATCTTCGCCGTCGCCTTCTTCGCCGTCGCCTTCTTCGCCGTCACCTTCGCCGTCCCCTTCTTCGCCTCCACCTTCTCCACCGCCGGCGCCTCCATCGCGGTGGCTTCTGCCGCTGAGCCGCGGGCGCGCGGGGAATCCCCGGGACAAAGTGGCGGCGCGCGCGCGGCCTCGCGGGAGATCCGCGCCCATTGTGCGCCGCCGCGCGCGCTGCCGTCGCCGCCGCCGCCGCCGCCATTGAGAGCTGCGCGGGGCTTTCGGCCCGGGGGCGAAAGCGTCCGCACGCTGAATGCGCCGCCGCCGGGTGATTAGGGTTGAGAATGCCACCGCGAAGAGCTGAATGAGCCGAGTATCGCGGAAAGATCTCTACTCTTACCCGAGGTAAAGGTTAATACGAGACGCGGTCGCCGAGGTTGAATGGTAAACCAATGTGCTAACGATGACGAATGCGTCGGAGGACGAAAGCCGCGGCCGCTTCGGTGAAAGGAGCCGAGCTCTGCATTTTCATTTACCTAAAACTGCTGATATTCACAGTCGCTATGCTGAAAGACTAATAAACCCCGAGAAGAAATCAAGGATATAATAAGAAGCTGCATTCCAATTGTCTAATATCACTGAATTTTGTCGTAAAAATACGTCTACTCTGTTAAGTTCGACTATTTAAAAAAACATTCTATTTCTTTTGACAGTCGATTAGAAGAATGTAATATTGAAGAAATGTATACTATTTTAATTGACAAAGGAAACATACTCCATAAACAACAAGGTATGGGAGGAGGACAATATTCTCTTGCATGCTTCTGCGAATATTCGTATTTTAAATATATAATGTGCTTGTCGTGTATTGATTACAGCTATAATTTGATATAATTGCATATTTCTTTAAAACATATCGAATAATGGCATTTTTTTAAAAAATATAGATTAAAAACGAACAAATTGGAGTATTCTGTGCCTTAATTACATAAAACTGATCTGAGATTGTGATCTCTGATCCTAATCTATTGTTTTAAAACGAGTACTCTAATGTTTCTGTAAGGAACTTACATGTTGCAAAAGGAGCAAAAAATACATCACACTTAAGAAAAAACAAATACTATTACTTTACACGTCCCTTCTTAACACTTTCTTTTCCATTTCGTTGAAAAAAGTGCAGTGTGCGATCGATCAACTCCCGAAATTACGTCCCCTCGGGGACATCGCTGTCGCCATCGGTTACCTCTTGGGGCGTGCAGAATGTGACATCGGCGCCAATTATGGAAGATCATAACGATTACTCACAAATGATCAATACAGGATAATTGCCTAACAGAATAACGTGACGGTAGACTTAGCAGAGTGTGTGTAATATTATCTTCACTTTAAGTCATTATGTGATGAAGAAAATGGAAAGGTAAATGCAATTTTGTTAAAAGGCATGTACTGTACGTTGTCATGTGTCAATTTGAAAGTTATAAAATGAAATATTCAATATAACTTGAGCCTTTTTGTTATATTCTAAATCATCAAATAAATTGTATTCACAACGATTCAAGACCAAGTAAGAGACTTCTTTTTTTCTAGATTTTATTTGATGGTACTGATGCCAGTCTGATGATTTCTTTTTCATTATAAAACTAGCACTTCATTAAACTATTGAAGACATTCCAGACTACTGAACAACAACTACTGAACAAGAACATTGATTAATATTTGAGGAATTATCTTAAGTAAAACATTTTATTACTACTATTTCTTCCCGGATGACAAAGTGGAATAAACTTAATTAGGCTGCTGTGGGCCTTAACTCAAACCGAAAACATCATAGTCTCATTTGATATTGATATACTACCATTTTATGATATTATTATTATTATTATTATTATTATTATTATTATAAATGTTAATATTATTAATAGTACGAGTATGTATTCTAATTAATAGTAGGGAACATGAACATTTCTCGTGACATCACCTTTCGCAGGTCGAGAGTTTGTGTTTAGTAACCACTGCTTACCGCAACGCAACTTCCTATTATATCTACTTGGCACGTTTCTAGAGCACATTCCTATTTGGTATATGTTCCATCTACTTAAGATACTACCCGAATGTTCTTCTGATTTGGGGTAGACTCTATGGTGACTCAAATAGTGAAAATGGTTATCCACGAGAATTCTCAATCATTATTAAATCAGGTTTTGTAAACGATAATTTTTTATAATTTTTAAGTAACATTTAGATTTATTAAAATTAAATTTATTAGATTAATAACATTTATTTGTTTATTTTATAATGTGTTTTTAAACATAGTTAAACTTTCTAAATAAATTCTTCAGATTCATATGAAATAAACTTCTCCTTGAGATCATCCTAAACCCAAATAAACCCATCAGAATCTGTGGTATCACAACTCTAGTTATGAAACTGATTCCAACTACTATGGTAATTTTTTGTATTCCAGTATTATAAACGACCTTTTCTGTTGCAAGAAATCGTTCATAATCGAGTATTTTACGACGCAAATGATGACGCATAACATTTTACAGCCCGAATTATTGCATCATCATTCGTTCAGCCAATCGCAGTGAGACAATCGTACGGAGTTAAAGGCAAACGGAACAGTCGACCAAGGTTTACTCGCACAAGTGTAAAATACCCGAGACGTCACTAAAATTTATTTCGCAAAATTCAGTTTGATTCTCTTACAAATTTATAACGCTATTATTTAAACAAATAGCGTATGCAATTAGTTTATAGAGTTACTTTATTGCATTTGTACAAATTTGAAAACTCGCACCTAATGTCACTCGATTTCAATACATGTACTCATGCAATAAAATTTAACATTATAAACTAATTGAACAAACTATTTTCTACTCCCATTGTATAACGCTGTCATTTGATGGCTGCAACCAGTTGAATAATGATACTCATTACGATACAGATTTCATTACGATACAGGTTGTTGACCAATCAGACAAGCTTACGAACCAAGTATTGACACATGATTAATAATTGAGAATCGTTCTAGAAAATGTTTCGATCGATTGTGTTCATTAAAATTGCATTTAATATTATATTTTGCTTGTGAGTTATAATTTCTTTTATTTCATGGAATATTATTTGAAATAAATTGGATCGTGATTGCACTTTTATCCTATTTGACTAGCGCAGAATTCCCTTGCAGGCGGTTTGACAACCACAGCCACCTGCGGCAGCATGCGAGGGTAGGTTTAGGGAGTTAGGTCCGCTAGGTAGCCTTGATTGAATCCTCCGAGGCAATCACAAAACAATTGAATGTAAAAGTTTAACTTATAAAATTCGTAGAAAAAGTACTGTATGAAACTCGATGTAATGCAAACTCGTGAGAAGTTAACGATATTGGCTCGTATCGTAATATCACGCTCGCGTGCTAATACCCATCATTACATCATCGTTTCATAATGTACTTTTTTATAAGGATGCATTAATTTTAGGTATGAGATGACGAACTACTTCCAAGCGGCTAAAGTGATAAGCATTTCACAATCTTTGGCAGCCTTCATTCACAAAAAGGCCCATTTCGACGTCGCTCATTATCGCCCCACACGCAATTAAAATCGATTCCGAGAGTGGCCGCGCCAGTGGCGATGGCGCTTGGGCTGCCGCGGGGCGCGCGCGCGTTGGCGCCGCTGCTGTGGGTGGCGCGCGCGCTGGGGCTGGCGCCGTACGCGCTGCTGGCGCCGGCGGGGGTGGCGCGGGCGGCGGGGCCGCTGGCGGCGAGCGCGCTCTGGGCTGTGGTGCACGGCGCGGCCACGGCCGTGCGACAGGACCACAACGAAAAGGGCGAGTACCAAGGCCTGCGCACCTCCCTGGAAGACGTCTTCTACTACTTCAACTGGCTGCTCTTCACCATCCTGCCCTTGGCGCACGTACGTACTAGCGAAATGGGCAGATGTGGAATGGGCAGATGCGGAATGGGCAGATATGGAATCGGCAGATGCGGAATGAGCGGGAGCGGAATGGGCCGATGCGGAATGGGCAGATGCGGAATGGGCAGGTGCAGAATGGGCAGATGCGGAATGGGCAGGTGCGGAATGGGCAGATGCGGAATGGCAGGTGCGGAATGGGCAGGTGCGGAATGGGCAGATGCGGAATGAGCAAATGCGGAATGGGCAGATGCGGAATGGGCAGATGCGGAATGGGCAGATGCGGAATGGGCAGGTGCGGAATGGGCAGGTGCGGAATGGGCAGATGCGTATGTACACATATGTGCATGTACGTGTATGTATGTATGTGTGTGTATAAGAGAAAGAGAGAGAGAGAGAAAGAGATAGAGATAGAGAAAGAGAGGGAGAAAGAGAAAGGGAGAGAGAGAGTGGGAGGGGGGCAGGAGGAATGAAGGATGAGAAAGAAAAGTCGCCCGCGGTCAGTGACCGTTTCGTTACGGTGCTAATCCGTCATTTGCCTGGAACCTATCGATCGTCGAAATTCCGGAAATCTATCGATCGGAGCATTCAGCCGCTAGAATTCTCCTTGAGAGAGTAGTTGAAGCTAGCTATGAACTTCGTGTCATAGATTGGTATCTGTAACGTCAGATAATAACCAAAACATCTGTCCTCATTAGAAGTCTCAAGTAGATCCCTGAACAATCCTAATTGAGCACCCGGGTGTTATTCGTGTGTTACTCACGGCAAAACGCTTCCGGACCTCCAGTCGGGGAGAGTGAGGTGCCAAACGAAGCGTCTCTGGAGATTGAACTTTTCCCCGGATCCTTCTAGAATATCTTAAAAGAATTCTCAAAAAAAAAGGGTTCTGGGTGATACAATGAGTTTAGCTACATTAAAAAAATACATATATAACCAATGGCTTTCTGATTCCTCTCAACCAGACATATCAATTGACAATATTTTATCTGGATCCATTTGAAATGTTGTGGAATAATCCTAAAATTTGTTTTGTAAGTTTCATGGCACCTACCGTAAATCTCTGAAATACTGTAATTAATAGTGATGACATCAAAGTTAAATTTTGTAATGAAACATTAAAAGATTCAAAAAGGATTTTTAGGCACTTCTTAATGTAATTTTCTATGTTTGAGGATGTACAAGACAAGTAAAAGAATTAGGTTGAAAGATTATTTTTATTATGACGTAACGGCAGAAATGCATCTTTTTGAAATGAACATACCCGCCGGTATGCTATGCCTATGAATTATTGTCGTTTCAGTTTTCTTCTAGTCTCTCCTCTCTTCTTCTCTAGCCTCTACACTTACTTTTCTTCTCCTTCTCTATACATTGATGAAGCTTTCACTTGAACTACTGATATTTCTATTTGGTAGTCGACGAATGTTCTTAGTTCTCGAGACAATCGGTTTTTACTTGCTCGTAAAATTAATTAAACATGCTCGTAAATAGCTAAGAAATTCATTAATGTAAAGATTGAATTTGGTTTTGTGCCTTCGCGGTGGGGCATTATATCCATGATGTTGTTTCTATAAAAAGTAATTTGAAACTCTCAGTCCTTTGAAAATTAGCTTATAAAATACTGCCTGTTGATAAAATGTGTTCATATAATGTGCTACAAATAATAGGATGTCAGGCGAGAAAGGAAACATTCTACAGATTTTTGAACATGTGTGTCATTATTTCTTAAAATCGATTCTATTGATGTATTTAGATGAGACATTCTTAGCCATTTTTATTCATATTTTTGCAGAACGCTTCTTAATTCGCTTTCCCGATTTCGCGATGTCTCAGAACGTAAAATATTGCATTTCTACTCACACGTGAGTTTTACTTACAAAGAGAAATTAACTTTGCAAAATTGAAAAAGATTAGCCACGGTAAAACTGTGATTTAAATAAATGTGCAAACCTGGAAGTGTATTCATTTCTAACTTTTACAAAAGAAACAAACATGAGTAAATTTTACTGTTACCGAATTTGCAGCACATTATGCATAAAAGAAAGAATAATATTTCAAACAGGTTTGCCTTGATTACATCGAAGTGAGGTAACATTTTCTAAATACCGTAATACGCAATCATAAAGTCGTAAATAAAAGAAATGTATTTGTTAGTTCTACGTTAAATATATTACCTTCCTTAAATTTGTTTTCTTTTATAAAATTTTATCTATTCACTCTCTCTTCTTCCAAATGTGGAGAAAGACCCTTTTCAAAGGTTAGAGGTAATGAACCATTTTATCTCAATGTTCTGATGGTATTCGTCAGTACCTCTTTAGCGGCACAAAACAATTACAAATCTTCTATGATTCTGATTATTCTCTTCTTTTCGTACTGCTTTCTCAAAAATTCGTATCCATGAATCATGTTTGTATTTCCTCATGGATGTAAATTCGCGAAAATTTCCTGGCATGTTCCAGTATTCAAAAATAGGCTAAAAATGTAAGCACATAGACGACACCATGTGTTCTTTCTCAATACCGCACTCTGAGGAATACAAATTATTTTACTTCTACACATGACAAAATTAATCATGCGAATATGGTAAAAGAAGTAAGAATTAATTAAAGATTTATAAGATATTCTGTACTCAGAATAACTTTAAAAGTGAAGTTTAAAAGTTTCGTCGTTTTATCCTTTGTCATTCGCTATAGAATACTAAAATATAGACCTTCTGTTGTCACATTCGTATTTTAATCGAGGTTTGCCAATAATATTATTTTTAATGTAATTACTCGTATACACGTAAGTTCTTCATCTAACTGAACATTTTCTCTTAATAATAATTCTGGAAGGCAAATTTACGGTCATCTTTGCAATGTTCGCCTTCTGGTAAATAAAGTTTGTTGTAAATACCCAAGATCTGCTTTGTAAATTAACAAGTTTTAATAACCAAAGAACAACATTAATTTATGAAAATTCACTCTCAGAAAGAAGCCATTCTGAGCTTCCTGAATCATCGACCTTGCAACAATTCCAACGTATCACCTAGCGAGTTTCAAAAACAAATTCTTTATCCGGTTATTCACGAAATAATGAAAACACATAGGACGCCATGAATAAAAAGCAAAGAACATAATCGCAGATAAGTGAGCTATATGCACTTCACTTTTATTTGTGCAATTTTAACATGCGATTAGTTCTATAATGCTTCCAATAACACAGGCACACAAAATAAAAACAAAGTTGTCAGATCCAAAGACTTGACCCATGTTAATCTGTGTATGACGACGAGTTAAATCCAAATCTAAAGCCGGAATTGGGCCACCACACACTACCGTTTATGGTGCAATTCTGGCTCCGGATTCAGATTCGGCGCGTCGACATACATAGAGAAACACGTGTCATGTCTTTGGGTCTGAAAGAATCCCCTAAAACAGAAAAATATAATGTGTTCGTGTTTTTTTTTCTTTTTCGATTTAAAAAACTAGAGATTGGTGACGCAATTCAGGCTTCAGATTTGGAATCGGCGCGTCAACAAACGTAGAGAAACATGTGTCAAGTCTCTGGACCTGACAACTTTTTACTTTCTCGTATAAATACGTATATATACGGGAGTAATATACGTAGTATAGGGAAAGTTATGTAATGCTGCGGAAAATCGATTTCGAGATTTCAACGGAAATACACGTTTTTGGGGTCCGGTGATACGAAAAAGTGTTATTTTCAAAACATCCGTCTGTCTGTCCGCTTGTCCGCCTGTCCGCCTGTCCGTCTGTCCGTCTGTCCGTCTGTCCGTCTGTCCGTCTGTCCGTCTGTCCGTCTGTCCGTCTGTCCGTCTGTCCGTCTGTCCGTCTGTCCGTCTGTCCGTCTGTCCGTCTGTCCGTCTGTCCGTCTGTCCGTCTGTCCGTCTGTCCGTCTGTCCGTCTGTCCGTCTGTGAACACTACTACCGCCTAAACCACACGTACGATCTTTTCCAAGTTGAAGAAACCCTTGTCCATCTGGCTCTATATTATTTTGAGTGCCTGAGTAATAAAATCGAAATGTTAACTAAGAATTAAATGTGCATTTGTAGACAATTTATGCGATGACAACGTACTGCGCGCGAAAGGCGAGGCAGCTGTTGGTCTCTGTGGAAGCTGCGGAATTTCACCTAGCCTCTGCCGGGGGTTCATCCGATCCGCTTCCTGGTGGCTGCATAGCACTGCAGCTGTCAGTCCTGATGATTATCTGCTTGATACACCTTTTCAATCACGTTTTTTTCCAAAGTGGAACTTTTCTGACGGTAAGTGAAATTACTAATGCATTGAAAAATGAAGCAGAAACCTAGTAGCAGTTGAATTGTTGAGCCGAAAATGTGAGGTGCACTAATACATTATACAATACACTTGTACATAACACAACAGACAGGCAGGCAGTTTATTATGAAACGATGATGTAAAGATGGGTATTCATACACGAGCGTGATATTATTCTCCCTTTCAAAATTCAAAATTTAAGTAGTATATGACTTAGTGTAGGGATCACAGAATTTTGAAAATGTGCACACAATTCACTATTCCCCATAGCACGTCATACGCAATTTTTTAACTGTTTTTTTGACGTAAAATAAATAAATAAATAAAAAATAAATATTACAACATAAGCGATGTACGAGTGAGTATCGTAAACTTCACACGAGTGTGAAGTTTCAATACGCATTACATCGAGTTTCATACAGAACTTTTTCTCCGACTTTTATAAGTTAAACTTTACATTGAACCGCTTCGTGGTAGTTGGCATGTAGGATTCAGCCAAGGCCACCTAATACTACCCTCGTATGCTGCCGCAGGTGGCTGTGGTTACCAATGTGTCTGCGAGGGTGTACTGCGCTACTTAAATAGGATCAGAGTGAAATTATGATCCAATTTATTTTAAATAATAATCCACGAACAAATTACTAATAATAAAAGAAATTAAAACTGACAAGCAAAATATAATATTAAATGTAATTTTAATGTACACAATCGAACGAAACATTTACTAGAGCCATTCTTAAAGATTAAGTGTCAATACTTGGTTTGAAAACTTTTCTGCTATTGGTCAAGAACCTGTATCATAATGAAATCTGAATCGTAATAAGTATCATTAGGCAACTGGTTGCAGCAAACAAATGACAGCGTTATACAATGGGAGTAGAAAAATAGTGTTTCATTACTTACTTTTTAAACAATATTTTCAAGTTTTATCTTCTTGGCTGAGATTAAGTTTTCTTCTGAATATTAAAAATTAGGTAAAGTAAGAATACACAACCGTAACCAAAGCATTAAGTATCTCACATCTTTAACTTAATTTTATCCCATTAACAACTGCTGCTTCTCCTGTATATTTTTGTCTATATTATCTTCCGTGTCTCCGTATGATGCTCACACACTTGTAGCTTGGTCCAGTGACCCAATCTTCAACCCAGACTCGTCGACAGATGTTGTTAACTCGCCATGAGCGTCACAATGGCCTCAAAAACATACGCACCCCATTTTTCTATTAGGCGTATACAAGGCGTTCAGCGCCTAAGCAAATTTCAAATCTAATTACGACGAGAATTGTAGGAAGCTCTATCGGACACAAGGATTATTTTACATGCAAGCACGATATGGCATTGCGGATTTTCCAAACTACGAATCTACGTAAATCTCCCGGGAGAGAATCCCTGCTCTAGTCGTTGAGAGTATAACAGGATTTTTCTACTCCAATTATATAATTATGTTATTTGATGTCTGCAACCCTTTGCATAACGATACTCATTACGATACAGATTTCATTATGATATAGGTTCTTGACCTATCACAGAGAAGTTTACAAACCGAGTATTGACACTAATTAATCATTGAGAATCGTTATAGTAAATGTTTCGTTCGATTGTGTACATTAGAATTGCATTTGATATTATATTATATTATATTATGCTTGTAAGTTTTAATTTTTTTTATTAGTAGTAATATTTTTACGTGGAATATTGTATGAAATAAATTGGAATGCAATTTCACTTATGGATGGGCTCTGTCCGCTAGGTGGCCTTGGGTGAATCATGCACGTCAACTGTCACTAAATGATTTAACGTGAAAGTTTAACTTATAGAACTTACCATAAGTCGTAGAGAAAATACCGTATGAAACTCGATGTAATGGGTATTAATCCACTTTGTAGTTTACGGTACTCGCTCGTTCCTCGCTCGTATGGTAATATCACACTCCTGTATAATACTCATTAATTCATCATCGTTTCATAATGTACTATTCCCGCCGAGGTGAACAAAATATTTACACATTTTTTGCTTTTAGTCCTGGTGGTTGTGTCATGAGTGGTGAATATCTAATTATCCTAAATAGAAATTTATTTAAATTAAGACAAACATTTTGAGAAATAGAGAAGGACTAAAAAATTCTGAAACACGAGTACAATGGCAACATTTTCTTGAAATTTTAATAGGAAATTATTAGTTTTTATTGCATATTTGGATTTTACGAAAAGAAGATCAATGTATGATCGTTCACATTTCTATGATAATTAGGGAACGGATTTCTATCATTTTGCATATTTTTGTCCGATGCTTCAGTGCATAGCTAAATAAAATTTTTCATCTTTTGGTTAGAATATGATGCTATGTAGATTTACATATTAGTGCATATTTGTCCATATTTTTCCTGTTGGTGCATATTCGTGTAATTATGGACGCATATTTTGCATATTTCGTTAAAATAGAGACTTATCTATAAAATGTTTCATTTGATCATATAATCTATTTATTTGTGAAAGTTCAGTAATTTGAAAGAGCTTGTCACAGCGTTCTTTTGTTTCTTTTTTGTTGTTTTTTCAATAGATGATAAAATATTTCTTCAAATGTAGAATATTTCCTGATAACATAGTTTTTAAACCAGTCAGAAGAAATACAAGACATACAATGTACTTCACTGAGGTGAATATTTACTTTATTTTTTTCTCTCGCGAAGAAGGGTAGATTGTATTATGATTGTACAAAAATATCGCTTTTCATTCCAAGAATACTTCTCCTGAATTTCATCAAGAAAAGTTTATGAAATATTATTAATTTTACTTGCATATTTAAGTGCATAATTCAGAATTTTTATGTCATAACTGCATATTTCTAAAATCATATTTAAATATATTTTAGGGCATAAAAACCCTCTCTCAAGTGATAATAATAAGCGTATTGTGGATTGACTACCATTTACGTGTTATATCAGCTTCCTTTAAACTGACGGTCCTAAATTATTATTATTATTATTATTATTATTATTATTATTATTATTATTATTATTATTATTATTATTATTATTAATAATAATAATAATAATAATAATAATAATAATAATAATAATAATAATAATAATAATATTAATAATAATAATATAGCCTACACAAATTCCTATCGGGCAAAGACCTATTGTTTCAAAACAGGGATAGCTCACATTACACATCAGATGAGGTACTTCTGATGCTGGTTCCTATAGTGTTGTTTTAAAATTAATTTAACCTACACTTCTGCATTTCTCTTTCCACCTGAGTCTGTCTTGAGCCACTCATATTCATTTCTTCCCAGCCATTTTTTGCCGTTCATTGCACCATATAATCGTCTGTCTTCTCACATTCCTCATTCCTTCTCTGGGGTCCCATATTGTTGTGGTGTAGGCCCATTTTTCTGAACGCACCCTTGCAACGTGTCCTCCCCATTTCCTAAGTTGCTTAACTGGAAGCCATCCCTCCCATCTTTAGTTCTAAGACATTTTTAAGCCCGTGTGTATCCGCAGTGTGTAGCTTTTGTGGTCGTGACGACGCACTCGGCTCTCCTGACGGTGCTGTTCTGGAGCACCGCCCTCGTTCTTCGACGATGCCTGGTGGCGATCACTGCGGCGATCCCGGGAACCCCCGAATCTGAAATGGTGGCGAAGCCATCGCTTGTGGCGCCCGCTTCACATCTGAAGCTGAAGGGCGAAGCGGACTCGCAGGAGTGCCAACTGGCCCAACGCGTCCGGGAGCTGCGCCGGGCGCACTTCCATTGTTGCGATGCCTGCGACGCCGCGTCCGCCTTCTTCGACAGGTGAGAGAACGCTGTTCACGCCTTCTCATTAGGGACGGGCCATTATTCCGAGGGGAAGTAAAGCCGGCTGTCCCATGTTAGTCGATTTTTTTTTCCTAGGGCTTTTATCCAGCCGACAGCCGGTTGCCCTTTACGTCCCGAAGGGACGCATATTCGACCATACACTAGACAAACACTTGCGGGCTCCTCTCATCTGAGGTCAGCAGAACGTGAGGCCCTCCGCGACAACACGCACACAAAGTCAAGGGACAAATAGCCATGCCAAAGGCGGGACTCGAACCCGGGACCCTTCGGACCGAAGCACTGAGCCAGTACTCGCTCTTCGCCACCTCGGCCATCCAGGTCGGCGTTAGTTGATTTACTGCACGCAAAAGATCAAGCCTAAATGAAGCCTCTGAACTTAATTCAAATTGCCTGTTTCGTCGCCCAAGTAATATCTTCTTTCTCCCCTAGTAGGCCAAAGGAGCGTAAAGAAATTTGCGTGGTCAGACGGAAGAGCAGGCCTCATGACCTGAGTCTCGTCACCGAAAATAAGGCATTCATTCGTTCATTCATTCATTATTAAATAATAATCGTTTAATATAAAATCGACGATTTTATTATTAGATTAAAAGGCATCGATTAATCGTTACGAATTAATCGATTTAATCTTACATAGTCGATTAATTTTTCATATTTGTAAATAATGCATAAAATAATTAATTTTAATTTGTAAATTAATTAATCGTTTAGTAGATTTTTAAGTGTTTTAATGAAGCGTTTAGTAGTTTTTAGAAGCAAGGCACGATTTAATTTATAATATTCGTTCCACACACGTACTTATGAGAAACGATTGTAACTTAGTTTAAAATGAAAATGGTCGTAGAATATCATGAAACAGTAACATAAATAATTACATCTAACGATGTAGTTGGTTGAGGACGAATATAGGAAAGCTGGTAAATCTGTTTTTTATTTCATACTAAATATAATACCTTCAGCAAAATATTAGAGCATGCATAGTGACTTTTCATCTTATTTGTTTTACTAACATTAAATTAATTACTATGTTTGTGTCAATAATGTTTTGCAGTTGGAGAGGTGTGAAGAGACAAATTACGTTAAAAAAGTTAAGTTCAAAATTAAAGACCCTGTTATCCTCCGTCATTTGTTCTACATTTCTCCGTGTAATTGATAATACAATACACCCTTGTAAATACAAAGTTTTTTTATTTGACATTATTATCGAGCAGAGAACTACACCCGTGTAATTGAATCGTATATAATATCAAGTCATTAGTTTAATTTCACATACAGATGCAGATCTACAGGATCTGAACAGGTGGGGTAGTATTGAGAAGCGTCGAACCATCAAAAGTATAATAGAATATTCAAAAAGATCTCATCCAGTAGATTACGGTGTGATGAACGTTTCTTTGAGGCCTTTGGCATCAAAATTTTAGTTTTTAAGGCCCTAAAACGCTTCGTTTAGAAGTTATACAACGATATAGGATGAGGCTGACGCTGATAAAAATGAGGCTGAATGTTGCGGTTTGCATTTGACAGGAATATTTAGACTTTTTTTCAACAAATCCTTCATATTTTTAAAGTCAAAGTGCAATTCGTGACGTCTCCGTGAAATTCTTTGTCTTTGGAGACCTTATTTATAAATATTGGTTGCGAGTGAGAGCTGTGAAAGGTATGTATACTACTGAAATAATACAAGAGATAGATACATTTTTTGTGTTGTCTGTGTGGATTGGGTGAATTGAGGGTGAAATAATACTGTTTCGCGAGCGTATTAAACTTGATATGATGATCTGAAAGACGTTTTTTATTTCCAATAGTTAGTTTAAAATATCGACTGATTAAAAGCATAAAAATAAAGTTCTAGGACGAAATGTTTGATGTTTCATTGAATCAACGATTGCTGATTCAATCGCTGTAAAGACATCGCTTCAAAAGTGAATTAAATCAGTACTGAATTATTTTATACAGATAGTGTTGATACATTTATAACCTCTATTTAATGAATCCCACACATTATTAATAAACTAACTATTACAAAAAATATTATTGCGCCGTGTAAATCTACATAATAAAAAATTGTAATTATAAATGAGAAAGGAAACCGTTGTTGCATACATGTATTTTCATTTTTTTCTTTTTTTTTTTCTTTCAGTTTTACTTTCATATGGCTGGCTCAGCGCTATGCATCCTTCATCTGCTTACTCTTCTACATGTACGTCACTATGAGTCTGAGGAAACCGTGGACGTTGACCTATTGCTCGTTTGGTTTCGTGGAAAACGCTGCCCAGATGACGACGATGGCGGTGCTGAGCGAGGGAGTGGCGAGAGCGGCTAAGGCCATGCGACTCAAGGCCATGCAAACTCTGCTTTGTATCCAGGTGCCTGCTCTTGGTTATTTTTTCTTACTATCTCAGGAACTTTTCTTCCTCGGTGGCTCGTTGGTGAGCGTGCTCGCTTTTCACGGCTCAACTCAGTGTTCGATTCCTGGCTGAGGCAAATTATACCCATGCGCTTTCCTTACAAATTTCCCAGTATCTAATGCTGTACGACGTTGAGGAAGCCCAGCCTAAGGCTATGAAGACCAGTATGTACGGTGAAGGGATGTCTTCGTGCTAACCACACGAACCCCTTATCCCATAGTTGAGAAGTTGGATCCCCGCTGGTCGGCCAAGGCCCGTAGCAGTCTGTCGAGCCTAAGAATTGGAACAAATCATGAAGTTTTGAGACCTGGAATTGTGATTAAATCTTAGAGGAACGGCTTATAAAGCTGTAGTTCTAGGTTGGTCAAATAAATTTTTTTATAAGCGCATATAAAGATTGTCTTCTCCGTTTTGGTGCCTTCTCAATATCGTTTAAAATTTCAATTGCATCTTGATTTCCCTGTGAGAGGATTTGTATTAGATGTTGCGGGTGTCATTTCAAAGCAACAATTTTCTCATTACTGAAATCAACTTACTTTGCTGTGGGCACCAAAAGACAAGCACGGACCAACAAACTGAGAAATGTTTTTTGATATAGTTTCACAATATCAAAGAAACCAAACTGACACACATTTTTTCTCATCAGTAAAACATCTGATTTTTCGGTGTAACTAATGTATGAGAAAAATATTAGTGATAATGTGAAAAAAGTATTTAGGTTCATGTGTCTTAACGTCGTGGTAAATTTCCGCTTACACGCAACTCATTCACGGGTTGTAATATACAGAAACCACCTTGAAATGGATGCAGTACGAGTAATTTGCATTCAAAATCAATGTTTGAGTACATTTAAAACTTTTAATATTTTCTACCAACGGCATCAAACAAGAGGCAGGCTGTGAGTTGCCTTTGTGAGAGAATTATTGCCTTTGCTATTGGGTAGGCGTTAACCAAACAGAAAATCTGGAAGGATTGTTTGTGGTTAGTCAAGTATCATTTTTAGTATATTTTATATTGAGTATATTTAGAAAATTGTAAAATAGAAGATTATAAGCTCTTGAACTCAGAACTCACACTGTTAATTGTAGGAATAATGTTTTTTGTCATTTAATTACTCACTCTTAGTTTGCCAACGTTTCGGAACTTTATCGTCCCATTCCCAGGGCTGTGGCTGATCTAAGGCATGTTCCACATTGAAAGTACTAACCGAGCAGTCTTAAACATGGAGCCAGAGAGTGATGGTATTGTTGCAGGTGTTCTTGATACCTTGCGTTGGTTCAATTGTGAATAATGCTCTGCAATATTCAATCTTAATAAGGTGGGTTTTTATGACATACTCAGCACAATTTATTTCATTGTAATTATGGTGCCTGTTTTTCACGAATGAAAACTCAGTATATCATTTGTATTTGGTCGTGTGTTTGTTGTTTTTTAAGGTATTTAATCAAACTTGGTAACTTACCTGTGAAGTAACAGTGTGTACCGCCATAGCACCGATGAGAGAACAATAAAGTTCCGTTCCGTTGGCAAACTACTTTTTAATTAAACCATGAACAATTCTTGGAAGATTATTATTTCGCATCTTGTCACTATGTAAATATCTCTCTAGATAATGTTTCTCCAATATTAATTGTTTTCTGATTTCTTATCTTATTTAGCTTATGAGTAACATTCATTGAGATAGTTTCGATTGTATCAACATCATTGGCGATTCCTACTCGGTAAGCACTGGGATAATGATGTTTCGGATTAAACAAACATTTTCAAGATATGTAGTCTGCATTTATATCTGCTTCTACAAAATTATTACATTTTCAATTTTCCTCCTCCTCCGTTTGCTTCTTCTCTTTATTTTTGTTCCCCTACTTTTTCTTCGTCACCTACTTGTTTATCTTCCCGCGATTCATCTTCTTGATTGATTGATTTATTGTGATTCCGGGAGCATCACTACTACGGTCATGTCCCGTAAGTGAAGTGCATGTTTTAGCTCGGGAGGTGGCGGTGGTCTTTCCTCGCTGGATGGCCAGATCCGGCTCCGACTGACCGTCGGCTAACGGGTTTCTCTCCACCAGGTATCTCCCAACTGCGGGGCACCGCCCCAGCCGGGACAAGATCTAAGGCCCCGACCGGTCCCCCAGCATGTGTGGTAGTGTAGTGCATGTTAGTGTAAATGTGTGTAAGAGGAGAGGATTGGACAAGGAAGAGGAAGGACAGATCGCGCGCGGTCCGTGGCCCGTTTGGTAGGGTACTGCTCCGGCATCCGCCTGGTGTTGATCGGAGAAACCACGGAAAACTACCGATCAGAGCAGCCGGACGCTAGAATTCTCCTTCAAACAGCGACTGAATTCGATCTAGCTGAAAAGCTAGTGTCGCAAATCCTGCCGCCGTAAGGAGTCGAACCTAGGACCTCCCGGTCAGAGGCGCTGCTATATCATCATCATCTTCTTCTTCTTCTTCCTCTTGTTCTTGTTCTCCTCCTCCTTCTTCTTCTTCTTCTTCTTCTTCTCGATCTTCTAGCTTATAGAATATGTTTGGATGCATGCGTACAAAACACACTGTGTCTGGTGGTCGTGCGCAGGAGGCGCGGCCGCTGGCGCGCGAGCTGCGGCTGCTGGCGGAGGAGCTGGGCGCGCGGCCCGCCGCCCTCACCGCCGCCGCGGGCGCCGTCCCGCTCAACCTGTCGCTGCTGCTGGGCGCCTTCGCCTCCGCCGCCGCCTACTGCATCGTGGCCGTGCAGTTCGCCGAAGGCGCCGTGCGCGACGCCAGCACCACGCTCGCCGCCTCCGCCATCACCAACTCCACCGGCCAATAGTCGGGCGAAACGGTCGCGACGCGGAAACGGCGCGGCAAAATCAAAAATATTTGTACAATAAATAAACTCGTTGCTCGTCCGTATTCGCAGCGATGGAAGAGGCGCTTGTTGGAGTGAAGGGAGGAGCCCGAGATAGGGAAAGGAGAACGATATTGGTTGGTTGGTTGTTAGTGATTCCGGCCGCGTCAACTACTGAGGTCAGTAGTCCCGAAAGTGTAGTGTATACTTTTTCCTCGGGGATTGCTGTGTTGTTCCCCCGCTAGATGGCGAGATCCGGCGCCGGTCTACCGTCGGCGAGCGGTTTTTTCCCTAACCAGGTATCTCCCACCAGCGTGGCACCGCCCCTGCCGGCACAAGCTCTAAGCTCCGGACCGGTATCCCGGAATATGTGGTAATGTAGTGCATGTTAGTGTAAGTGTGTGTGTAAAGGGTGAGGATAGGAAATGGAAGAGGAAGGAAAGATCGCGCGCGGTCCGTGGCCCGTTTATTAGGGTACTGCTCCGGCATTCACCTGGTGTTGACCGGAGAAACCACAGATCTCTGGTATCTCCTTACACACAATTACACTCTTGTGCACTACACTTCCCGAATTGTCGGGGGGACCAGTCGAGAGCTAGACTGGTCGCCTCGCTGAGGAGATGTACCTGAAGAAAAAATCCCCCGTAAGCGTCGTATAGGTCGGCGTCGGATCGCAGCTTCCACTGCAGCACAAAGCACCACCACCACGATGGGCTGAAAGCATTTGGGCAAGTATTGGGACGAAAGCATTTGGTGTATCCGAAAACCCCAATCAAGCAAATATTTTAAATCACCCGCGACGAGAAAACACGTGATGAGATAACCGTTACTCGTGATGATATAACCGTGAGAATATCACGAATTTGAGTAAAATAATGCATTGAAATTGTGTGTGTATAAACTTTTCAATGATTTATAATCCTTCGTTTTAAGTTCATTCAGGCCTTACAGGCCCATTCACAAAGCAAACACAAACGTAAGAATGGCACATTGACGTAAACATTAACATAAGTGACCGACTGAAGTAGCATACACGTAAGGATATTAATAGTTTCTTTTGGCTGTGAGACATTCTAGTTTACTATTTATTGGATATGAGTATCGATTTGAAGATATCGAATGTGTTCATGACGTGGGGAGATCTTGCCATGGATTGCGTTAGTTCGTCTATTGACTTATTTCGACACTCGATTTTGAGTTAACGTACTGTGATTGGTTCATATCTTATTTTTGACATAAGCACAAGCACAGAAGCTTGAAGCTTGCAAGCTTTTAAGTTAACGTCATACGTATAATGTTTATGCGAACGCATTGTGAATGACCCCGGTTATGGATGTAGTCCTAACTTTTATGTTAACGCCATGCTTATGTTTATGTTTGCATTGTGAATGGGCTTTTACTCTTCAAAATACGATAGCATACAAAATTATTGTACTTACATTGTATTATAACTAGACATCGGATGTTTAGGCACTAAAAAAATCGTCTTTTAGGCGCCTACAAAGGCACTGAAAATATCAAGAATAAGGAGAAAAAAGGCAATATTATAAGTTACATGTACAATAAAATGAAAAAGTGTTTGTAATCTTTGCCTATAATATTTTTAAAAATTAAATCCACAAAACAAGTTCGTATAATTTAATGTAAAACTAGATTTACATATTTACAACTCTTCTACATTTTATCTTTAATAGTTTTCATTAACCAGTAATATTTGCATTTTACCGGTAACTTTTCAAGGATCACAATTAGAAATTTGCGACGATTGAGAGACAAAATCAGTTTGAATGCGGAGAAGGATATCTCAACATCCACTGATGTGACTGGCATGATTCAGAAGTCCAACACTAGCATCACTAAAATCTTCTGGGCATTTACATTTAATTCCACTTAAAATTTCGGTACCCTCAGTGAATTGACAATCGACCATGTTCTTAGAACAAGGCTGGTATTTATGAAATAGGAAAATGGAGAAAAGTCAGTTGGCATACTTTAGGGAATTATCTTGTATTTTAAAATACCAAGACGTGAATTGAAGATTTTGTAATGAATGGTCACATTGGACCATGACCGATTTTCTGTTATTTGAGCATTGTATATAAAAATAATACATAACAGGCAAAAAAGTCCTAAAAAAGGAATTTATGCTAAAAAAGGCATTTATGATTTTAAAAAAGCAAAAATAAGCATTATAAAACTTCGTCATTTGTCAATATTGATTATGATTCGTACACATATATTATCAGCCTTTAAATAAGTTCGCTAGAATCAAATAGGCATTTCCCTAAACATCCGATGTCTAATTATAACCCTGATTACAGATTTTAATTACGACCCTGACTGACACTTATATGTGGACAAATATTCCGGGACAAGCTGCCCAACGAGTAGTGCAAGGAAGGCTGGGGTTTTCACCCGTTGCTTTAAGTGACAAACAGCGGCAGGGCGGTGAGGGCGGTGGGGGCGGCGGGGGCGGGCCTGGCTCCCCTGACACACGTGCCGTCTGCGCCGCAGCCGCCGCGCGCGCGGTTGTCGCCAGGTGGCAGGTGGAGCAAACTCCGCGACGCGGCTCCCCCTTCCCCCACCACCACCCCTCTCCCCCACCCCCTCCCCCTCCCCCGCGCCGCCGCAGCCGTCTCATTACGCCCGAAAAGGCGCACAACTTTCCCTTGGCGAGGAGGCGCCAACTTCCCTGCGCTGACGGACGTCGTCGCCGCCCCTCCTTTCATTGCCTCCCCCTCCTTTCCCCCCCTTGTCCTCGTCCTATCTCTTCTCCTCTCCTCTTCCGTTCGCACCTGCTCTGTCTCAACTGCTGATGTCACAGTCTGGTTATGTGTCACTGTCATGTGGATAGTGGAAAGAACTCGGATTTTAAAAGTATTACCAAAGAAGTTACAAATTATTTGGAAATTTTGTATGTGGTAAAGAAATCGAGGATCAGTTGTGTTGTGTCTTTTTAAAATATATTTTTTTTCTTCTAAAAATATGATATTCGGCTCGTCAATACGGAAAAATATGTTTTTTTAATTTTATTCTCCGTACTTATTTTTAAAACAAATACACAAGAGTTGAACGAATATATTCTGAAAAAAGTATACCATTATAAAAGTACCCTCTTAATCCTCTTAATTTTTAATAATGTAGCGGAATATATTGTTTGTCTCCATAACATCTGTGAATTGTAAAAAAAATATCGTTACATGATGCAATGCTAAATACGAAACATAAATTTTAATTATTTTTATACTATAAAACGAGTGAAGAATTCAGATAAGCGTATATCTTTTTTTTATTTTACATTCCAGCTAATGAAACTTCCGTGAAACCGTCGTACAAACTTCTATCATAACTTCGCCGCTTTGTCACCTTAGCCATATCAACCTCAATACACATTCTTGGCTCTCGTAAATCCAAAACGTCGTTATTCAGTTCGGAGAAGACTGTTAAAATCTACCATGGTATCGTAGTAATTACCACTGTGTGGCTAAAAAGGGTTCAGCAGGTTATTTCCACTTTGGATTCCTGGAAGAGCTCACCAAGCAAAGTTCCTAGGAGTTTAAGAAAATGTTTAACATGTCGCTGAGGTAACCCAGCACATACGGGTATCCTAGAAACTACATTCCATCCTTCAGTGTCTAGCACATAGTTCCGCCTCAAGAAGCTTGCGCATAGATCTTTTCTCTTAGACAACAGTGAAAACACTCAAACTGAGGAGGCTCAATGAGTGTAAACCAGAAAACACGGTTCACAAGAAATGATGAATGTGTACTTCATAAGTGAAGCATTTCTTACTTAAATATAACAATTTTCACTTAAAACATACTATATTAAGCCTCTCCGATGGCTCATGAGCAGCGTACTAGTTTGCCGTGCTGTTCGAGTGCCCCGAGTTCGATTCCTGGTCCAGGCAAAAATAAGAGTTGTAGCTTTCCTTTAAAATCGTCCCAGTTTCTGCAGCTGTTTGACGAAGAAAAGCTCAAGCAGGCGGATTTTGCTCGTTACGGTGAAGAGAATACGTCGTGTTCGCCTAATGTCGCTCTTACCCCCAAGCATGGGAATTTAACTAGGCCCAGGCAAAGGGAACACCAGTAGCTGGTCGGCGAAGTCGGACTACCGACACAAAACGCAAAATACTTACATACATACATCATGAAATCATTTCATGATTTCTAAATGGTTTAGAGCAAACTTCGCGTATACGTTTGACTAAATAATTTAATTTTACCTTACCTCATAAACCAGCCTGTAGGATCGAACATTCAGAAAGTTTTCACAATTTTTTGGAGTTGATATACCATCTGTTCAGTCTATCGATCTTCAATCATCAAAAAATGTTAACCACTTTTTCGTGCCCATCAAACTAGATATTAAAATAATTCTAAGAAAAAATATATTTATATACTGATATGTTTGAAATTAATAAAATATATATTTTGATACCTCGTGGAAAATTGGATTTTCCTTGTAAATGAGGGTTCCAGGTCCCCTCTATTGGTGTTTGGCAACCCACTCTTTTAGCATTGACAAATCGTTGAAGCCTCACCTAGATTAGTGGAGTGGTTCCTATGCAAATGGGTCCCCAGGCAAAAGTATCCTTAATGACGGCGTCATCATGAATCATCGCCGCACTTTCTGCCAATGGTTATCGCAGCACCGCGGGAGCACTTCTCGCAGGGAGCTGCTCGGCCGCATTCCTGCGCGCGTAACGAGCTCCTCCGGGGCGAATAAAGCAGCCGGCGCCGCTCGCGCCTGCAACGGCCGCCCACCGCGAAGCCTACACCTGCGCGGTGCAAGGAGGCGCCAGGGAGGCGTTACGGCGGGGGTGGGGCCGAACGCGGGGGGCTGAGGCGGAGGTGGCGGAGGCGTGGACGGGACGCGGAAGGGGCGCAGACGGGGCGCGGACGGGAGAGTGGACGGGAGAGTGGGCGGGAGAGTGGGCGGGAGAGCGGGCGGGAGAGTGGGCGGGAGAGCGGACGGGAGAGCGGACGGGTGAGCAGGCGGGTGAGCGGGCGGGAGAGCGGGCAGGAGAGCGGGCGGGAGAGCGGGCGGGAGAG